>CABHPH010146330.1:0-24645 GCA_902168325.1 Peromyscus nudipes
TTTATTTCATCTTACGGTTCCAGGTAACAGTCCATCACTGAAGGAAGTCAGACAGGAAATCAAGGCGGGAACCTGGAGGCAGTAATAAAGCAGAGGCCTTGAGGGGTGCTCTTTACTGGATTGCTCATCAAAGCTTGCTCAGCCTGCTTTCTTATACAACCCAGGACCAGGGGTGGCACCTCCCACAATGAACTGGACTCTTCCACATCAATGATTAATCAAAAAATGCCCCCCACAGGCTTGCATATAGGCCAGTGTGATGGAGGTGTTTTCTCAGTTGGGATTCTCTCTTCCAGATTACCTAAGCTTGTGTCAACTTGTGAGGCAATTAACCAGGACAGAGGTGCCCATGCACTAGGATAGAAGCTCGTTTTCTCTTGCTCTCTGCAGATGTCTGTCTCTCCTCTAGAATTCCCACCCTAGGTCTCACTTGCTGCAGTATACTTGACACACAACGCCTACCACTGCCAGATAGCTTGACACAATCTGGGTACCTCTGTGTATTTGCCCCCACATCTGCCCTGCCCCACCTGGGAGGGTAAAATTTAAAAAAAAAGAAATTTCATGATCCATGGAGGAAAACAACCTCTCCTGTGGGTTGAAACTCTCTCCCAAGTTCATTACCAGAAGACTATACTGATTGGGAGAGGAATGTTCACAGGATTCTAAAAGGTGAAAAGTGAATGCTTCACTCCATCCTCCAGAGCAAGGTGGACAGGGAATAGCCAAGGTCAACAGCTGTTCAAGGTAGCTCAAAATTACCCCTAAAAGAACCCTCTTGCCAGATCTGTCTGGTGGCAGAGGCCTGTAGTCCCAGCTGTTCAGGGGGCTGAGGCAAGAGATGAAAAGTTAAAGGTCTAACCTGGGCTACAAAGTGACTTCATGTTGTGGGATAATCTTTTTGTACACTATGAAGATTAGTCTCTGCCAAGGCACCTTCTGATTGGTTTACTAAAGAGTTGAGCAGCCAATAGCTAGGCAGGAGAGGCTAGGTGGGACTTCCGGGAGAGAGAGGAACTTGAGGGAAGAGAGGCGGGATTGGCCAGTCAGACACAGAGGAAGTGGGACATACTATACTGAGGAGGGATAACGAGCCACGCAGTCGACTGTAGATTAATAAAAATGGGTTAATTGGCCGGGCGTTGGTGGCGCATGCCTTTAATCCCAGCACTCGGGAGGCAGAGGCAGGCGGATCTCTGTGAGTTCGAGGCCAGCCTGGGCAACCAAGTGAGCTCCAGGAAAGGCGCAAAGCTACACAGAGAAACCCTGTCTCGAAAAAACCAAAAAAAAAAAAAATGGGTTAATTTAAGTTATAAGAGCTAGGGGGAACAAGCCTAGGCTAAGGCCAAGCTTTCATACTTACACACTCTGTGTCATTATTTGGGAACTGGAGGTCCAAGAAAATCCAACTACAACTTCAAGTCAGCTGGACAACTGAGCAAGACCCTGTCTCTAAATTAAAGGCTTTTCAAAAAATGGGTGTGGACACAACTCAGTGAGAGGGTGCTTGCCTTCTTGTCCTTGGTTTGCTTTTTGTTGCTGTGATAGAATGTCATGACCAAAAAGAGAGGAAAGAGTTTGTTTGGCTGACACTTCCAGACCACAATCTGTCACTGGAGGAAGTCAGGGCAGGAACTGAAGTAGAGGCCCATTTACAAGCCTGCTCACTCCTGCTTGGTCAGCTTTCTTATACAACCCAAGACCACCTGCCTAGGGGTGGCACCACCCACAGTGGACTGGACCTTCTCACATCAATTAAGCATCAAGACAATTCTCTTCATACAAAGCTACAGGCCGCTCTGTGTGAGCGACACCTCAGCTGAGAGTCCCTCTTCCCAGGTGACTTCTGGTTGTGTCAAGTTGGCAATATAAACCAACTGGGACTTCTAACATGCCCTGTGTTCCATCCTCACTAGAGGAGAAGGGAGAAAAGAATAAGGGAGAGAGAGGGAAGGAGGGGAAGAAGGGAGGGACGAGGGAGAGAGGGAGGGAGGAAGGGAAGGGGAGGGAAGGAAGGGAAGAAAGGAGGAGGGAAAGAGGGAAGGAGGAAGGGAAGGGAAGGGAAGGGAAGGGAAGGGAAGGGAAGGGAAGGGAAGGGAAGGGAAGGGAAGAAGAGAGGAGGGAGAGAGGGAAGGAGGAAGGGAAGGGAAGGAAGGGAAGAAGAGAGGAGGGAGAGAGGGAAGGAGGAAGGGATGGAGAGAGGGAAGAAGGGAAGAAGAAAGACTAACTTGTAATCTCACTAAAACTAAAAACAAAACGAAGAGCTGACTTGGCTGACAGCACTGCCCCCTCCAGACCACACCAGTCACCCCTGCAGGTGCCCTCAGGGGAGGTTAGTTCCTGTTTCTCCTGCTGGTCTTCCGGGCAGAGAAAACCCATACAAAGATGCCATTTCTCAGCCGTCTTAGCTCAGGCTTCTCCCATCCCTGAAGAGAAGGGAGGGTATGTGCCGTCAGTCTTGCTTCCTGCCCCTCCTGCTCTGGATATGATCATTGTGTTTCAATTCATCCTGTGCTAAACCCAGCGCAGTTCCTGTGCATGATGGGGGATCAGGCATTCTCGGTGACTTTTCTTGTAGCTTTTTAATTAAGACTTCAGTAAAAAGGACTAGGTGGAAATGGAGTGATGGATTCAGAGAAAGTAGGTCCAAAGTCTCTCCCAGTGCCTGGAGCAGGTAGACTTGGCCCAGTGTGACATACAAACAGGACTTTTAGCTCTCTGTGACCAATACAATCAGAGGAACCCAAAACATGGCAGCTATCAAATGCCGTAATGGGAAGCCAGACTGATAGATGCTTACTGGGACCCAAAGAAGATAAGGGACTTGCCCAAAGGACTTGTCACTGAGTAGGTTTGGGGCAGAAAGCAAAGATCTAGAGTCTTCTGCTGTTCCCTGAAGCGGCACCGTGCTCTGCCAAGGGCTGCTGAACTAGTCCTTGCACAGCTTAGGAGTGGGTCCCGGTTAATGACCAGAGCTGAGGGCAGAGGAGATGCTTAACTGCAAAGCTGAGCCAAGGCCACCATTCCAGGTATCATGTGATTCTCTAACTGCACGGTCAGTCAGTCTTGCCACCATATCATGGTGTGGTCTTTTCACTTTTCTGTGTGTTCATTGGCATGAGGGCGCGGAGCAGCCAAGGTCAACCTCAGCGTTCCTCGAGCACTCTGCTTCGTTATTTATTCTGAGACAGGTTCCCACTAAGTAGCCCAGGCTGGCCTGGAACTTTGCTGTATAGATGGGCTGCCCTCAAACAAGAAATGTGCCTGCCTCTCCAGTATTGACACTGAAGCCACCGCCACCACACCCAGTCTCTGCCTTGATATTTTCTTTGTTTGGGGGTTTTTGATAGTCTGACTTTTTACCCCCCTTTTTTAAGACAAAGTCTTACTTTGGGACTGGGGACTCACTAATTAGGTTAGGCTGCTTAACCAGAGAGCCTGAGGGACCCCCGTCTCTTCTCCCAGCACTGGGACCTCAAGCAAGTGCCCAGTTTTCTACAGAGGTGCTGGGATTGAACTCAGGTCCTCATACTTGCCTGGCAAGCACTTTACAGACTTCGTTATCTCCCCAGCCCAGAGGTGAGTTTTGTTTGTTTGTTTGTTTGTCCTTCAGGGCCGTGAATTGAATTTAGGACCCCACACATTCTAGGCAAATGCTCTAACACTGAGCATTGTTACAGCCCACAACTGTACCTGCAAATCCTGTACAATTCAATTCAAGCCTGGGCCTGTGCCTGTGAGATGGTCACGTCTTCAGGTAAACCAAAGAGCCAGACCCTGTGATGCCTACCTCCTGTGCTCACAGCTCCAACATGGGGGGTTCATTGAGGACATTGAAGCCAAGGAATCAGGCTACCTCCCCTTGTGGGTATCCAGGCTTTTAAACAGAGGAAGAGGGGCCAGCAGTGACCTTGCCAGTAAGGAACAGCTGAAGGGCATTGAACCCTCGCTCTGCTCTTCAGTATCTGTTCCTTCTCTGCTGCTCTTTAAGACTCCCTGAGAAAGGCTGGAGAGATGCTCGGCATTAATAGTGTTGACTGCTCTTGCAGAGAACCAACATTGCAGCCCACAACTATCTCATTCCAGTTCTGGGGCATCTGGTGCCCTCTTGTGGCCCCTGGGGCACTGCATGCACATGATGCATGGACATACATGCAGACAAAACACTCATACACATGCATGCACACATACATATACATTTTATATATATATAAATATATATATATTCTTCTAGCCAGGTGAGGTTTTCAGGGGCAAGACTAGATTACATTTAATTGAGTTGTCGGCCAATGGGACCCCATGGAAATCTCCAAACAACCCAAGCTGTTGCTAAGACAAAAGGTTACTCTCCTCAAACTGACATGGGGCCCTATTGCCAAGGACAACACCCACACAACTCACCGCACATGAGAAGTCGAGCTGGTGCCCACATGGAGCCCTCACCCCTACATTCTAGTCTCTTTGGTGCAGGAAGGTGCTCTGCAGGATTCTGGAAGATTAATATGGACACTAACGCAGCCACAAAACCCCCACCTACAATCTGTCCTGCCTGCAAAATATGCGAGGGCAACGGCGGCACAGGACTTGTGGAAGCAGCCGACCAATGTCCGATCTGACCTAAGGCTCACTCCACAAAAAGGAACTCGTACCTGACACTGCTCGGGTAACCAAGAACCAGAGACTAGATAGCCCAGAGACATAGGTGAAACCAAACAGTACCAATCTCAAAAAACATCAATAAAATGACTCCTCATCACATTCTGCTCTACTCACAGGTCAGTGCCTTATCCAGTCATCATCAGAGAGGCTTCGGTGGGCAGCAGATGGGAGCAGATGCAGAGACCCGCAGCCAGACATTATGGAGAGAGAGAGAGAGAAAGCCAAATTGGAGATCTCATCAAATCCCTCCTCTCTGAGCTCAGGGAATCCTGAGGAAGAGGGGGCTGAAAGACTGTAAGAGCCAGGGAGATGGAGGACACCAGGAGAACAAGACCCTCTGAATCAACTAAGCAAGGCACGTATGAGCTTGCAGGGACTGAAACAGCAAGCCCAGGGCCTCCATGGGTCTGCACCAGGTCTTCTGTGTACAAATTATAGCTTTTACCTTAGTATTTTTATGGGACTCTGACTGTGAGAACAAGTGGGTCTCTGACTCTCGTGCCTGCTCTTGGGACCCTTCCTCCTGTTGGGCTGCTGTGTCCAACTTCAATATGATGGCTTTTCCTTCATCATATTAAATCTTATTTTGTCATATAAACAAATAAATTATAAATAAAAAGGCTTTAAAAGAAAAGGAAATAAAATAATAACCTATTTGGCTAATAAAAAAATTAAAAGCCTGAGAACAGGTAGCATCGTATTGGCCAAGCTAAGCCATTTCACAGTTCCACTAGGGACATTTTAGAGGAGTGGGCCTGTGGGGTCCTAGCAGCTCGCTGATCTGCACAGTAAGTGACAACCTCCCGAACCCTCACTGGCACAGAGAGGCAGTGGGACAAGGAATCAGCTGCGGGCTCGGCTCCTGGCAGATGGCCAGTTACCAGTTTCTCTAGCAGATTCCATGCCTTGGAAGTAGAGAGCTTTTGAATTCATCACATCCAACTCCTTGTCTTACAGCCATGAAAACTAAGGCATGGAGAAGAGTTGTGACTTTCCCAAGGTCACAGTGAAAGAGGGAAAGATCTATAAGTTTCCCCATTACTCTGAGCTGCCTCCTGAAAGTGGCTCCTCCTGGCAGCCAGGGTCCCAGCCCACTAGTGAGTAGGAGGACCGCCTGACAGGGTCCCCTGTAACTCACCTTGGCTGAACCGATGATACGGGACAGCAGCATTGTCAGGAGAGAGGTAGATCACATACTGGTACAGCCCCACCATCCTGCCTCTGCAGCCCAGTCACTGTGAATTGACAGCAGCTTCGGCGGGATAATCCCCCAGCAAGTACCTTCTAGCCTGGACCAAACTAATTCTCCATTTCTGGTGTTTGTGAACACTTGGGTCCCTGGAGAAGCCAGGCTTCTGAGCCGCTGCCAGGCATTCAGGCAGAATGGGTACAGCATGATGTTGTAAGGACAAGTCACGGTCAGGTTCTTGCCTTCCAGAAGGCACATCTGTTCCTCCTCACCTCCAGCCTGGACCCCTGGGACAGGAGATACATGCTTCATGGGGCCACCTTGCCTCTCGCATCAGCCACAGAGGCAGCACATCAGAAGCACCAGCAAGCATGGAAGGGGAATTTGGGAGTGCTGTGACTATTCTAGTACCATTGATTACTTGGTGTGTCTATGTCAGAAATGCACATTCACATAGGGGACAAACAAGACCAAAAATCCCTAACGTTGACTGATGTAGGTGGTGTGTTTGCAGGAAATATTTTGTCTGCATTTTGTAGAGTGGAAAATTTTCATGTTGAAAAATTACAAAATATCTTTACCAGTATTGCATCACTATTTCTATTTCTAGAAATGTGTGTACATGTGCAGGTGGCCATCTACCTGTCTGCCTTCCTGCCTTTCTTTTTTTTCTGTCTTTCTCTCTCTCTGTCTCTTTGTCTCTCTCTGTCTGTTTCTCTCTCTCTCTCCCTTCCTTCCTTTCTTCCTTCTTTTCTTTTCAAGGTCTCACTTTACAACTCAGGCTGAACTCAACATATAGCCTAGGCTGCTTCAGACTCACCACAACCCTCCCACCTCAGCCTCCTGACTGCTGGCATTACAGGTATGTACCGCCATACCCAGCTCTCTATTGTTTTCTGTTCTCTCTGTGGTGGCCCAGACATGTTTGTTGCTGCCTGGCACATGGCCCTTTCTGTCTATTCCTGGTGTCCTCAGGTAGAATCTCCCTTCACCCTCTGTCCATCTGTCCAGAGGAGCGTCCATCTGAACACAGCCAACTGCACTCAACTTTCCCTTCTCGGCCTTTCATGCCACGGTCATACGCGCCCACGGTCGTCCACGCCAGGTTATACTTTTACCACCATCATCCCCTGTAAGTTTTGTTATTATGTGTGAAATACTGAACCATGAGCTTTCCATCAACTGCTAGTGAACCCTTAGGAACACTTTCTTTGATGCATGCCATTTATGCCGCTCTGTGGATGACTGCTCCTTTAAAGTCGATTTGCTTCCTAGGTTTGTGTCTAGGTGGGTATCAGCACAGCTCAGGGTTACCTGGTCACCACCGCATAACTTTCTCAACTTCAGTATGGCCTAGAAGAGCCTCCAGCTTGTTGTATGGCCTGTTCCCCATTGGGTCAGGGTGGATCATGATGGTCTAGCTCCATTCCTTCCTCAGTACTCGCCCATCTCTAACATATCCCTTGTCTCCTCCCAGTCCATCTTCCAGCTTGAGAAACGCAAGTGAACTTCTTTCAGCAGCTGCCTCCCCTCAGCGGGCTCTGTTCCTCTTGTGGGCACCCTCTCCTCTACCTTCTTACCCTCTCTCTCCTTCCCCTCTAGATGCAGAACAACAGCCCCAACCATAGCAGCCGTTGTGACATCCCCAGGTCCCTGTCTCCTCCATCTGATGCTCCTTCCTGGGTGTGCTATCTGCCAGTGGCCAGAGGCAAGTGACCAAACCTCTTACAGATGCTGGAGCATGCTGCCCCACGTAGACGTTGACTGACTTCTGTCCCCAGAGCTCCCACTGTTTTGTCCCATTGAGAAACTCCGAGGGAAGGTGAAGAAAGGAACGTCCCCTGTCCCTGCGACAGCCTCCGTCCTGCTCTGCTGTCACGGTCTGTTGGGAAACACTCCGTGGCTGCCATTCTCCACCACACCTGAGGTCTCCACACCGCTCCAGGCACTGCCTCTGGGCACCAAGACATTGTCACATCCACGGACCCCTCACAGGGTTCTCCCCAAGACACTGTCACATCCACGGACCCCTCCCAGAGTTCTCCCCAAGCCAATCCAGATTTGCCACCTTCCAAGGCCAGGGGACAATCTGATGCCATTATTCAGACACCATTCACCTGGTTTTTCCGAGACAGAATCTCTCACTCAGTAGGCTAGGCTGTCTGTCTCTGTCCCCCCAGGGCTGGATTATGTGTGTACACCACCACATCCAGGGTTTTCTATGTGGCTTCTAGGAATCAAAATCAGGTACCTGTGGCAAGCACTTTACCAACTGAGGTGTCTCCTCAGCCCTTGACTCCTCATCGACTCGTCTCTAATCTTCTTCTACCCATAGTTCTCAGTATGGCCATATGGCTGAATTACTCGGGAAGCCGGGCATACATAGTCACATCTGGGTTCTACCCTCAGGGGCTGTGAGTACATAGGCCTGCAGAAAGGCCAAGGACTCTGCATTTTAACAAGCAGCCTAGGTGATTCTGGCCTGAGATTCCAACTTAGACCAGCTACCTCAGGACATGGACACTTGGGACCATGAGGCCATGAGTACAGTCACGGGGTCTGAATTCTTCCTTGTTTTTATTTTTCTCTTTGAGACATGGTTTCATTATGGAGTCCAGCCTGTCTTCAGATCCTCAGCCCTCTCTCTTCACCCTCCCAACTGCTGGGATTATAGATGGGCATTCACTCTGATGCTGTGAGAAGACACCCTGAGGGAAAAATCAGCTGGCAGGGGAAAGGTTGACTTGGCTTACAATTCCAGGCCACAGTCCATCACTGCAGGGGAGTCAAGGCAGGGACTCAAAGCAGCTAGTCACATCACATCCCGAGTCCAGAGAAGAAAGAGGATAAACAACTGGATTCTCGTGGTCTGCCTGCTCCTGACCAGCTTGTTTCCTTATTCTAATACAATGCAGGACGCGTCTATGAAGTCTAGGAATTGGTACTAACCATATACAGGGTGAACACTTCCACCTCAATTAACCATTATCAAAACAATGTGGCACAGACATGCCTGTGGGGGACAATTCCCCAAATGAGACTCTTCACAGGTAACTAACTTCTAGGCTACGGCAAGTTGACAGCCTAAGAATTATGACAGACGTCACATAACTTCTGTGAGTGTGTGTGTGTGTGTGTGTGTGTGTGTGTGTGTGTGTGTGTGTGTGTGTGAAGAGCTTTCCTCCCTGGTTCTTTGTTTTTGTTTAGTTTGTTTGTTTGTTTGTTTTGAGACACGATCTCTCACTGATCAGGAGAGGGTCTCTAGCTGGTTAGTAAGCTCCAGAGAACTGCCTGTCTCTGCTTCCCCAGGGCTGAGATTATACGTATGGCCCACCCTAACCAGCTAGTCCACATGGATTCTCTGGATAGTACTCAGGTCCTCAAGCCTCCATGGCAAGCACTACACCAACTGGGCCTTAACTGGACCATGGCCTCCCACTTGGTTCTTTAGGCAGAAAATAAACACACTGAGCTGATTAGCTTCTGGATCCGTCCTCCAAAGACTCATGTCAGAGCACCAAGATAAAGTGAGTTCCACTGAGGCATCTCTAACAGAAGAGACTGTGGGGTTGGAAATACCCTGTGCCTCATCAATGCCACCCCAGGGCGGGATTATATGGAGAGCCCTGTTCACAGGAAACGTCCTTCTGTGGGGGAAGCATGCCTTAAGACTTGGGATCTCTTCAGGGGAGTAGGGGAAAGTCTCCCTGCCAGGAATGTGCTTTCCTGACCTAAGATGAGTGGAATAGCCACTTCTCAGCCTTCTGCCTGAGATCAAGTGAACTGGATGCTATGTGGTGAGATGTGTTTGCTCTTGGGAACCTTAGGATGAGGTTGGCCCTCGCCATTGCTGATGTGGAATGAGCTAATGTACCATCTTTTCCTCACACACAGGGTCCCTTTGTCTTTAGAGCCCAAAGAGATGGGAAACAAGAAAATGCCTGTGTCTCAGAAACAGCATTGGGGACACAGGGCACCTGGGAGGAGCCCGAGAGGTGGAAGAAGGTGAGGGGGAGGTAGAGGCACACTGGGAACAGCCTCCCCAGTCCGGGATGGGCTCCTCCCCCCACC
Source organism: Peromyscus nudipes (assembly GCA_902168325.1). Taxonomy (NCBI): domain Eukaryota; kingdom Metazoa; phylum Chordata; class Mammalia; order Rodentia; family Cricetidae; genus Peromyscus; species Peromyscus nudipes. The sequence continues at coordinate 9,920 of CABHPH010146330.1, forward strand.
CCCACCCCCTCAGTCCAGGAAGAGGACATTCAGCTGGCAGCGGAGCTCTGCTCTCCATCTCTCAGCCTTTGGAGCCCGTCAGCAAGGGAACTCTCTAGACTTCATTCCTGCCAGGAGGTGGGGGGCCCACTGCTCCTGCAGCCTCATGCTGGTCACACACACCTTGGCCTTCATGGGTTGCACTGAGGAGTCAATGATAAACGCACACAGCATGTTGATGCATGGTACTGGTCCAATCCTACCAATGCCATCTCCTCCTCCAAGAGTTTCCCAGACAACAGCATCCAGGTGAGCTTGATTTCTCTCTTCCAGCCGCATAATTCTCAAGATGGGATCTTGTCTTCTTGGTCCATGGTTGGCAGTGTTCAGAGTATCACAGATGAAGACAAATCTGAGTGCCTGAGTCCCAGAGAGGAAGGCCCCAGAGGCCGGGAAAGCAGGCTGCTTCATCGGCAAGGACCCTGCCCAGGCGGCTAGAACTGCACCAACCAAGGGAAGGACAGGGGGCAGGAATAGCAGAGGTGACCCTAAACCTCATGACTCCCACGAAGGTGACAGGGAGAAGCACTGGGCTCTGGCTTTATTTCAGGTCAACTCATCTACTCAGGCGGAATGGCCAGAGGGTGCTGGGCACTTTTCCCCTCTTCTGAGGGTGCAGAGCACATGCCCAAGATGATGGAGGGAATGAGGAGGGTGGGCAGGGCCAGCAGGGGACATCCTGAGCCTTAGATGTCACCCATGATTACAGGCTCAATTCATGTCACAGTCCCTCCTTAGCCCCCACCCCCAGCTCGTCCTGTGAGACAGACATGGCTGAAAGTCAGAGGTCGCTGTTGTGTGGTTTCATGGTCTGTCATCCAAATGACCTCTGTGTGACAGCAAACAAGACAGTGGAGACCAGGGTCTTAATGAAGAGTCCACAGACCACGAGAACAACGATGCTGGATATGGAGACCCTGCGGAGAGAGGAGATTGAAGGTTGATTCAGTGACCGCCCACACTACAGAGTCTGGGAAATTCTTCCCCATCCAATCTTTTCAACTCAGGTCCTCCCTGCAGCTTTCCCACAGCCTTTGGGGACAGTTTAGATGCAGTTTAGATGATCACTTCCTAAAATAAGTAGTCAGAAATATGTTTGGCAGAGAGTCTAGAGTTCAGTCCAGGAGATGCATAAAAGTAGAAGCGCTAACCCAGGCATCTTGGTCTCCCTATGGAATGGAGTGAGGCCCATATCTAGGGACCCTGATCCCCATTGTCAGCATTCTGACCTGCTTCTGGGGACAGTTGCCATACCTTTATCCCCATTTTCCCTCTCCAGAAACCAAGAAGAATCCAACCTTACTGAAAACCCCACTGCAGAGTTGTCTTGATTTTAGCAAAATGATTCTCCGAGTTCCAGGTAGACAGCAATAGACAGAAAAGAGACCCACACAGGAGAACAGGAGAACAGGAGAGAGAGAGAGAGAGAGAGAGAGAGAGAGAGAGAGAGAGAGAGAGAGAGAGAGAGAGAGAGAACACCGGGCAGATAGGGAAACAGGTAAGGACACAGTGCTCTACATGATAGGACACAGGGACAAAAGGACTAGGTAACATTGGGCAGCGGTGGCGCACACCTTTAATCTCAGCACTCGGGAGGCAGAACCAGGTGGATCTCTGAGTTCGAGGTCAGCCTGGTCTATAGAGCGAGATCCAGGACAGCTACCAAAACTACACCGAGAAACCCTGTCTCGAAAAACAAAAACAAAAACAAACAAACAAAAAAAAGGACTAGGTGACAAGGAATCACACAGAGGCCACATACAATATTAATGACATGTAAGTCATGGCCATCAGTCCACATGAGGCAAGAAGGATATTTGGTTCACCAAAACTCAGTAGAGGTATTGGTTCAAACTTCTAAAGTTTGACTCAGGGAGTTTATTTTAGACATGTTTAAGCACAACTTAGGAGGGAAGTTCCCTGATTAACTCAATCCTGCATGTACAACACAGCTTAAATAATGTGATAACATTGCAACTCTTTTCAAAGTACAAATGACCTCTTCCATAAAGATGGGTGCTAGTGACTGAGAAAAACAATGCTCGAGACCAGGGTCCAGGAGGAAGAGTCTGGAATAAACATTAGAGTCTAGGGCAGTCAGGTGTGGCCTGCCCTACAGATAGCACAGGGGTCACCAGGCTATTAACTACATCCATTACCAGGCTTCTGGGCAGAAAACAGGTTATGCATCTCTTTCTTTGAAGAGACAACCTTGCATGTTTAACAATTCTGGTTTCCTAGTGCTTATATGTGAACATAAGGCCTGCATGCCTTTTACATATAAGAACTTAATGGCTCACAAAGCCAGACATCCTGGGTCATGGCCATAATCCCAGCATTGGGTAGGCTAAGGTAGGCAGATCACATGCAGCCAGCATGGGCCACAGAATGAGAACTTGTCTAAATATAAATAGAACACAACGGCTTGGTCAATGACCTACTTAGTAAAGGATGGACCTTACTAAAGCCAGGATGGGTTAGTGAGTCACCCCATGGTCCAGTCATACTCCATAGCAGGCCAAAGTACTGTTGGCCTGAGTCCAGACTACAATTTTGCTCCAATCGTGGCTAATGATATGAATATAAATGGGGCCAGGGGTCATAGAAAACCACTAGGAAATAGAATTGAGCACATTTAAGGAATAAATCGAAACAACCTTGAAGGCAGTATGTGTACTCATGCAGATGGTGAATGGTGATGGACTGGGCAACCCATCCATGTGTGCTGGCTCCACCCCAGCCTCCTGTCCTGTCCCTTATGGGTGGGGGAGGGGGTCCAATATCCCCAAGGCCATGTGGTAAGTTCAGCAGCTGACTGTGCTGGAGAGGCAGCCAGGACAGGGAGGCCAGCTCCTGTCTCTCACCTTGTGGTTGCCACAGTGCCTACCCTGGTGTCAGCCTCAGCCCCCAGGGGAGCCGCTGCTAGAAAGGCCCTGCTTCTGGCCTCTGCCAACGCCATTGCTTCCCAGATCCAACCTGCCAATCATGTTCAACCTTGGAACCCAAGCTGTTTTCATGCACTGGGCTCCAGGGCACATCCCCTTACAGCGGCTCTTCCCTTGTCTCTTTGCTGGGCTCTGCACAGACTGCAGAGCCCCTGAGGTGGTTCGAACCCATGTCCCCATGCATTGCTTAGGGCTTCCCTTACCCGATGACTGGATACAGGAGTACACGTACTCCAAGCCTTCTGCCCTTGACAGAAGCAATTTCAGCCGTTAGCCAGACTCTCTTGCAGGACCCGTCGATGCCTCACCTGGGAGACTGGCCTTGTTTGTGACCCCTTATTGACTTCCCTTCCCGGTCTCACTTCCCTGATGGCTCTGTCAAGGATTACTTCGTAAAACATTTTCATAACATGCCTATGAGGAAGTAAGCTCGCCACAGGAAGATGGGGCTCCCCTGCCATGCCTGGCCACCAACAGGGCAGAGTCTCTGCTCTTCCATCACCTGGGCAAACAACTCACTGAATTCAAACATTTTTCTTTCAAACAGCTGGGATGGCTGATGCTGTCCTGCCTGGACTCTGACCAACAAAATAATCACAAATATCATAAAATAATAGTAATTGATGAATAATCCCATGCTATAGTCATATACTATAAAGTTAGCAAGTGAAAGGGGTTCAGCAGACGTCACAATGTCAGTCACAACGTGCCTCCTGTGCCTTGGAAAATAAAGACAACAGAGAAAAACTGACTTCTGGAAAGATGGCTCGGTGATTAAGAGCATATACTGTTCTTCCAGAGGGCCCGAGTTAAGTTCCCAGGACCCACACTGGCAGCTCACAACTTCCTGTAACTGTAGCTCAGAGGGATCCAACACTTCTTCCAGCCTATGCGAGCACCTGAACTCACTTGTACAAATCACACATGCACACATATGTGCACGCACGCACATGCACACATATGTGCATGCACGCACATGCACACACACATAATTAAAAATAAACATTTTATAAATGAAAGAAGGATGAATGCTGACTCTCTCTAGATTGCAAATTTTGATTACCCCATGAGGGGCTGAATGAGCAGCTACTCCACGGCAGGCCCTTGAATGGTACCAGTAAACAGAGAGAGGAAAGAACTGTGTCTGCCTCCAAGCCTGGAACAAGAGTCCACACTCACAGAGCAATGAATGTCATGACCACTTCACATCTATTTTACTAGGAATATTTTTTTTTCTCAGTGCTAAGGATGGAACCAGAACCTTGTGTGCCCAGAGCCCAGGCTCTGAGCCATTTGCTGGGGCCTAGAAGGAATGTTTTCAAATACTAAGCCCATGCTGGCCAGGCTGCCGTAACATCGCCTCATTTCTGCACTGCGGAGCATCCGCAAAATCTTTTTATTTTGAGATTTTATTTGTGTATATGTGTTTGCCTGAATGTATGTTTGTGTACCGTGTAGTTACAGTGCCTACCTGTGGAGACCAGAAGAGAGTGTCAGATCCCTGGAACTGGAAATATAGACCATGTGGGTGCTGGGAATGGAACCCAGGTTCTCTGGAAGAGCCGTCAGTGCTCTTAACCACTGAGCCATCCCTCCTGCCCTGACAATTCTGATATTTAGAAGACATTTTGTATATGTGGTAGTATGCAGAGTGAAGAAATGCTCAAATTCTCTCATGGAAATTTTTGGGGGATAAAAGATTTTAAAAATCATCTGGGTGGTGGTGGCTCACACCTTTAATCCCAGACTTGGGAGGCAGGGGCAGGTGGATCTCTGTGAGTTTGAAGCCAGCCTGGTATACAGAGTGAGATCCAGGACAGTCAGGGCTACACAGAGAAAACCTATCTCAAAAAACAAAATAAAACAAATATTTTAAAAAGAAAATGGTATCAACAGCTAAGAATAGGTCAGTGATTGTAAGCTTTACGGCTTTTCTGATTGATAGAAAAGTATGCATGTGTTGAAATTATAATTCAATATAGTAATGTTGGAGGATATTTTTTTTGAGATATAGTCTCTGTATGTAGCACTGGCTGTCCTGGAGCTCACTATATAGACCTGTGCACTGCCACACCTGGCTGAAAGATAATCTTAGCAGGGAAAATTATTTTATGTATATAATTAGAACTGGTGCCATGCTGAGGTATATATGAATAAAAAACTCCATGTGACTGTTGGTGGGGACATATTCGACTCCACGTGACTATGGGCAGGGACATATTAGACTCTGCGTGACTGTGGGCAGGGACATATTGGACTCCATGTGACTGTGGGCAAGGACATATTGGACTGGGGGAATAAGACTTTTTTCACTGTTGATTCAACATTTAAATGAAACATCAGCATTCAACAGTAACTACAAGGAGGGGCATGCTAAGGTGGTGGCTCTTAACTTTGCCCGCTGCTGCAGTTTGGATCTGAGTTGGTGACAAGGATGACCAATTAGAAGGTAGTGGAGAGTTGAAAAGGCTGGGGTTGTTTGGAGGCTTTAGTCCACTGGGCATCCATTAACCCAGCCATCCTCCAGCTAGCATCGATCCGTCTATGCATCCATGCACACGAAGGTTGACTCAGGCATGCATCCATTCACTCACCCACTCATCATCCACTGTGCATCCATTCACTCACTCACTCATATCCACCGTGTACCCATCCCAAAGAAAGGATGCAACCGTAGCCCGCTCCCCTTCTCTCCATTTTCCTCACTGCCATGCCATGGAGGGAAAGGCTTCTTCGTACCCTGCCACCACGATCTACTGCTTCACCACACGTCCAAAAGCCATGTCCTGAAACCTCTAGAACTTGGAGCCAAAATAAACCCATCCCCTTGTGAGCCTATTGTCTCGGGCACTTGTTACAATGATGCAGAGGTGGTAGACATAAGCCCGGGTTAGAAATCTCCTAAAAAATCTTATTTAAAATGTCGAGACCGAGGGCTGGGGCTAGTTTGATCCCTAGCGCTGCACAAAGGGAAATGCTGGGTCTGTCACCGTCTCCACCAAGTGCCATTCCATCAGTCTATAGTAGAGTACTCACACCAATAGTAGATCAAACAAAGCATGGGAGTCAGTCAAACAGAACTAAAGAGCAATACTAGAGAGAGTCACAGACCTGGGGAGGTGGTAGACAGCGACCTCTGGTCTTCTCGCATCCCAACAGTAACCCTGGGGACTAAAGCCACAGGGGTCGCTGGCTCACCCAATCTTACATAACAGCTAGTCTATGGGACATGGGACTCCATCTGCTTCTGGGTTGACAGGACTAACAACATTCATCAAAAAAGCCATTTCCCTCCTCTTACTGCTCTGATGTGCAAGGAGACACAGAAAGGAAGGATGGGAGCCTCCTCCTCAGTCAGTTACCACCTCCTCCCTCCTTGGGCATCTCCCCACAGATGGAGGTGACTGGTGTCTGCTCCTGCTCCAGCCCACCCCACCTTCACCCCTACATCCTCTCAGCCCATGGACTAGGAGATAAAGGCTGTCCACACCAGGAGCCCAGAAAACATACCTGGTAACAGCTGTCACATTTGGGAAGGTGACTCCAGGGTCAGGAGAAGAGACAACAGCTGTGGACTTGGGGAAGGGCTGGGTCACAGTCCTGTCTCTCGGCAGGTGTTTTGTGGTAATAAGGATGGGAGCTTTAGTTGAGCTTGTAGTAGGAGTGACGCTTAGGGTGGGCAGACCTGAAGAATCTGCAAAAGACACAAGTGTTAGATGAATGAATGAATGGACATAGAATGGACATGTGCATGGATGGATGGATGGATGGATGGACAGATGGAAAAACAGATGAAAAGATGGATGGATGGATGGATGGATGGATGGATGGATGGATGGATGAATGGATGAATGGATGGATGGATGGATGAGTAGTTAAAGAGAAATGGAGCTGAGGAGAATGAACATGGCCATTCAAAAAGCAAGGTTTTTCTTTTACTGAAATTGAAAGAAATAGTGTAAAGTCAGCCTGAATCAGAGAGAGAAAAAAATGAACAGAGAGAGAAAGGAGGGAGGCTGGAAAGAGGCGTGAAGAAGACTTCTCGGGCTGTCTGAGTTATGGAAATGTTCTCGTCTGCTGTCGTTCACCTCTCCATCTGCCCCATTCTCCCGCTCACACCGTTCTCTCTGCCTCTGGAAGTCACGTCCTCTAAAAGTTGTCTTCACTGGTGTATTACATCTGAGCTTCCTCTTGGACTTGGCGCGGACTCCCCTAGTTCTAGGAAGGGAGGCCTGTTTCTCTTTTCTCTGCCATCCTTGATCATCCACTGTCCCTCGCTAGGGATGTAGAGCCCAGCAAGGCACCAGCTCTTCCTCAGTGAGTTCAGAGATTCATAGGGGAGACTTGTAAGTACACTGGTCCCCACTGAAGTGAGCCTAGACACTTGTTCCTCCTAAGCAAGTGTCACTTCAGGTCTCCTGAGCCAGGGTCTGATTTGAAATAAGGACTTCAGGTGGTTCATGCCCACAGCAAGTCTGAGATACACAGTTTAGAAGGCCATGGCGGCCACCAATGGCATCTTGGCAGGAGGAGAGTAGATTACAAGAGGCTTCCTAAGAAGAGAACATAGCATCCTTGGATTACAGTACCTACAGGCAAGCTGCAACCCAGCAGGAATATGGTGTTCACAGCCCAGTCAAGTCAAGGACAGGCACACACCACCCAGTTATATGGGCCACAAACCTGTGGAACCTGTAGACATCCCTACTGCTGTCAGCTCGGGCCCAGGCCTCAGAACACCAGCCCCGTGGGTAGACTGCATACACAGCTTCTTACGGACAGCCTCCAACTGCCCTCCAGGCACAGAGCTAGCCTGTCCTGGGGTATAACACTGGTGCTGATGATACCACCACTGCCATAGTCACCACTGCCAAACCCACCTATGCAGCTTAGTGGGCATACAGCACTCAGCCTGCTTACCCAGCCCATGGGCAGCAGCAGCAGCCACCATGCCTATCCACCACAAGACAGCAAAAAGTCAACTTCCATATAGTACAGGGTATTAGAACAAGCCCTACCTAGGATATGGACAGAGTGACTACAGTTATCCCCAGGTACCACAGGAGCCAGCCTGTGTCACCACTCACCACACCTCTATCCTGTTCTGCTGGGAGTCAGGCTGATCCAAGACTTTCTCAGAGGCCTTGATGAAAAGACAAAGGGACTTCAGTTCTGTGTCCTTACCCAGGAGCAAACGTGGCAAGGTCTGATCTGAAGCTAGGGCCTGGGCCTCGAAGGAGTTAAGGTTTTGGTTCCTGGGAACTGACTTTTCCCTACCAGAGAGACTGGAGTTATCAGTCCCATGGCTGCTGAGCACTTGGTCTATTTCACACTTGAGATTTCCCATGTTCCCTTCATGCAATATTGCTTGATTAGATCCCTGATGACTCGGTCCCATTGTATGATAGCTTTCTGCTGCCTCTGTCCCATTTCCCCTTCAAAGTGCATTTAAGACGCTGAACTGTTTGTTTGTTTGTTTGTTTGTTTGTTTGTTTGTTTGTTTGTTTGTTTGTTTCTTTCTTTCTTTCTTTCTTTCTTTCTTTCTTTCTTTCTTTGAGACAGGATCTCACTATGTAGCTCTGGCTGTCCTGGAGCTCACTACATAGACCAGGCTGGCCTTGAACTCACAAAGATCCACCTGCCTCTGTCTCTCAAGTGCTGGGATTAAAGGTGTGTGCTACCACGCCCGACTGATGCTTTACTTCTTAATAAATTTGTTTGGCATAAGACACAGCTTGTGCAAGACCTCCTGACCCCAACTTTCCAGTCTTTTTTTTTTTTTTTTACTTCTGAAGCCCTGGTTCTCCCTCTCGGGTCATCCTCCCACCAGCAATTCATCTTCACAGCTGACTAGTTACGATCTAAGCAGGTTCCTCTCAGCAGAATTATGGGCCAGCAGCTATGGAAGGCAGAGTAGTTATGGTCACCAAAGCAGTTATGTGTAGCAGTCTCTCTGTTACCCTGCTCAGACTGGATTCTACAGCCAACTTAACATAACCTATAAAGCAGCATTCTGAGGAGTCCTGAGGATTTCCTGGAGCAGGAGAGAGCTGGAGCATGGGCAGCCAGGAAAGAGTGGAGATTTAATCCTGGAGGCATGAGCAGAGGTGGATAAGAAGGTGAATAGGATGGAACGGGCACTGGAGAGCTAAGTGGCTTCAATAAGCCTGGTAGACCTGTGGGTAAAGAGGCAGATCTTGGTATATTATAGACCTCCCTATAAATCTCGAAGACTTGGCCAACAGTGCAATTTATGTCAAAGGATTAAATGACAGTGTGACTCTGGATCTAGCAGATTTCCTTAAGCATTGTGAGGTTGTTGGAATGAGCAGGAGAACTTGGCAACCCATGATCCTCATCTACCTGGATAAGGAAACAGGAAAACCTGAAAATGACACCATAGTGTCCTAGCAGGATCCACCAACTGCCAGGTCACTATGGAGTGACTTGATGGGAGATTTACAAGCAAGCAAACTTAAAGTCTCTCTTGCCTGAAAGAAGCCTCCAATGAACAGCATGTAGATTAGTATGCCACCCTAAGAGGGCAGAAGGATGCCACCACCAATCTGCAGAGGCCCTGATGACCCAGGAGATCCTGGAGGATCCATAGGTTACATAGGAGGTCATGGAGGAAACAGGGGAAACTTGCTCCAAAAAAGGGCTCTGAGGTTCTAGGGAGATCTCCCTCTGGAGGAGGGAATGTCCAGCACCAAGCTGGAGAATGGCCATGTCCAACCTGAACTGTAGAAACCAGAATTTTGCCTGGAGAACAGAACGTAACCAGAGTGAGCCTGAGCACTTCCTCCCCAACCCTGCCCACCCCTGAAGGATGATCGTGGCAGAGATGGCAGTGGTGGCACATGGGGAGGAGGGTGTGGTTCTAAAAACTCTGGTGGTCTTCGAGGAGCGTCCAGAGGATGCTTCAGATGTGGCCATGGCCAGTACCGAGGTGATTTGTGTGGAGGAAAATAGGGTGGCACAAAAGTGTTTCCTGGACCTTTGATGGAACGAATTTATTGTTTAAGGCAGAAAATGTTCTAAATGTATAGTTCCATATTTATAATGTTGGCCATGACATTGTTCTGAAGAAACATTAAGATGAGCTAAATGGTTAATTAAAAAAGAACAGCTTCCTAAGGACAAGACTTCTAAGTAGAGATCTCAGAAATGAAACTAAATCATATCCCAAATCTAGTGCTCATCTTCTCCCAAGGGGAATCCATACACAGGAGCCTCCGATCACTATCGGACCAAGTGCCTGACGACAGCCTTGGATGGCAGACAAGGAAATTCTGGCAGGAAGCCAGGCTGCTAGGATCCTGGGTCACTACCCCATCTTTGCCTGACCTATCTCTCTCTACCCTCTCCCCAGATACTTCCTGATCACTCACCCTTGGTCACCACCAGGCGGACAGGATGGAAGAGTAGAACAGGTTCCTTAGAAGGGTGGTAAATGACACAGCGATACAATCCAGAGTCTGTCACTTGAAGGTCAGTCATTTGGACATGCAACATGGCCTCAGCAGTGTCGTCTTTCAGTGTGTACTTCCCCTCACGGACTTCACTGGGATTTGCCGACGACCCCTTTGTGACCACCAGTGTCAAGGGCTCCTTTCCATCCGGCAGCCTCTGCCAGGCCTTCTGGCTGCTGGCATATTTCATGATGTTGAAGGGGCAGCTCACTGTCAAGGTCTGCCCCTCAAGTAGCTCATATCTTTCTTCGGCTGGATCAACGGCAGCTCGGACTTCTATAAACAGGAAAAGGGAAACAGGCTCTGTAGGGAACGGTCTCCATCAAAACTCTCCACTGGGAAGTAGTTGTTTGGTGTTTTACTATAAGAACCAATAATATGTGGTCCATGGAAATCAAACTCTGTAAATGATCCTTTTGTGAGTACATTTGTTAATGCATGTATGTATGTGTGCATGCCATGGTGCCCAGAGGCCAAACTCAGGTATCATACATGCCTCAGAATACTGTCCATTTAGTTGTTTCTTTTTTTTTTCAAGGTCTCTCCCTTTTTACACAGAACTGGAATATTCATCTGGACTGTCTGGTCGTTGAGTACCAGGGATCTAGCTGGCGCTGCCTCCCTAGTGCTGGGATCACTAGTTCAAGTCCCCACATCTGACTGTTTCACATGGCTTCTGGGGATCAAACTCGGGTCCTCATGTGTGTGTGGCAAGCACTACCCTCTCCCCAGATACTTCTCTATATCGTTTATTTCTCTAACCCTAAATGATTCTTTTTTTTTTTTTTTTTTTGGTTTTTCGAGACAGGGTTTCTCTGTGTAGCTTTGCACCTTTCCTGGAACTCACTTGGTAGCCCAGGCTGGCCTTGAACTCACAGAGATCCACCTGGCTCTGCCTCCCGAGTGCTGGGATTAAAGGCGTGCGCCACCACCGCCCGGCCTAAATGATTCTTTAAAAGAGATGAAAATGCCTGCCTGGAGACATGAGTGGCCAGGGCATGATGGGAGAGGAAGGCTGTAGAAAGGTACTTTCCGGGGTAAAGAGTGGATAGAAAGACATTATCCAAGCACAGGATGATGTCCAGGAAGTTTGAGGGGCTCCATCTAAGTCAGGACCAAGAGATCAGTTCAGAAGACACTAGGAAGCATCAAGAAAAAGAAATAAAAATAAAGTATCATGGGCACGATGGGTAGGCGCTCTGCCTATCCGGCAACACTCTCTCCCTTCTGTGAGTAACAAGCACCTCTCTCCATGCTCTAGGATTCTGCTGATGGGGTTGCCCTATTCGCAAGGACATACCCATGAGGAGGCTTAACGGTCGAAACAACCCTAAGACCCTGGCCGCACAGATTGGCTTAGGAACGGGCATGAGAGTGTGAACACCATCCTGTGCTTTATATCCACTCAGGCCTGGATAGTATTCTCCAACAAAGGCCTGAACAGAATGCCGGGTCAGTGAATTAGACTTTCACTTCCCAAAACTACTACTGCTGTTCTTACCACAACTGCCACACACACACACACACACACACACACTCCCATGCACACACCACTACCCATATGAACCACACACATACACACTCACACGCAATACACACACACACACACACACACACGACCACCACCCACATGAAACACACACACACACACACACACACACACACGCACACGCACACACACATGCGTGCGAATCACGAACACACCACACACACCCTCACATACATACACACATTCCTATGCACACACCACTACCCATATGAACCATACACATACACACTCAAATGCACCACACACACACATACACACTCGCACACATGCACCACCCACACAGGTGAAGACTTACCACTTTAGTAGAGCCCTTGCCTGCCCACACAGGATGTGTCAGGCTCCAGAAGGCCTGCTCTGCCCTCAGGAAAAAGTTCAAGATAATCCTCAGCTACACAGTAAATTTGGGGTCAGCCTGGACTATATGAGGTGCTGTATCAAGAAAAAAGGAAGAGGAGGAGGGTGGCCACACACAGAGAGACAGGCCAGCAGAGGCTCAGGGCTGTGTTGAACTCATTTTGATTACTCTGTCACAGAATGACTGGTCCACCCTTTGTGACCATCCTTGGGCTCCACCCTCGTGTGTTGTCGTGGAGGCGCTGACTCATTGACATGTTACAAAGACACAGGGGCGGGGCTGGTCCAGCCCTGCTCAGCACGGGAGGAGTTGGGCTCTCCAGCTCCAGCATTCGATGAAGAGCTGGCATTATAACCTCCATGAAGACAGACACAGGCTTCTGAAGTAACAGATTTGCTGGCCCAAGGGAACCCTGGGAAATACCTGTTAAACAAATTACATCTCTGCTGTCTGAAGGACTGTCCACATCAAAAACACCATGGGGGAATAGAAGAAAAAAAATCTCAACATGAGACAATGTCATTCAGATGGCTGGACACAGTGGCTCACACTTTTCTTTCAGCATCAGGGAGGCAGGGGCAGGAGGATCGCTAGGTGAGTTCGAGGCCAGCCTGCTCTACATAGACAGTTCCAGGACAGCCAGGACTACAATGAGAGACTGCCTCAAAGATACACATATGTTATTCAGATCATGCCACATTTGGATTGGCTGGATCTGCTGACCTGGTAGTGCCCATCTCTAATCCAAACACACAAGAGGCTGAGGCAGGAGGGGTTCAAAGCCAACTTGGTTATAGGTGAGACTCGGTGACGCTGCCCTTGTTTCCACTGAAGGATCTATATGTCTCTGACATAAAAATGCACACAGAGGCTGGGGCTGCAGCTCAGTGGTAGAGCAGCAGCCTGGCATGTGGGGGGTCCTGGGTTCCATCCCCAGGACTGAAAAAAAAACCAGCAGTTAAGAGCATTTGCTGCTCTTGCAGAGGACCAGGGTTTGATTCCTAGCACCTAAAGAGCAGCTCGCAAACAGTAACTCCAGTTCCAGGGAAATCTGATGTCCTCTTCTGGCCTCCTCAGGTACCAGAGATGTATGGTACACATACATGCATGCATGCATGCACACACATAAAATAAATTTTTTTAAAAAGCAAAGACCACATGCCTCTCTAACTCACCCCTTCTTACGTTTCTTTTCATCAGCCTCGGGGGGCTGATTCTCTGAGCTCAGGTGAAGCCTGGCCGGCGTGAGCAGTGGTTGGCCCCATGTTTAGGTGGCCGTATGCTTTAGACCAGTGCTTCTCAACCTTCCTAACGTGGTGACCCCCAACCATGAAATTATTTTCATGGCTAGTTCATAACTGCAATTTTCCTGCTGTTAGGAATTGTAATGTAAATATCTGTTTTTTATAGTCTTAAGTGACCCCTGTGAAAGGGGCTGTTGACCCCTCAAAGGGGGCCTGACTCACAGGTTGAGAACCACCGCTTTAGCGCTTCAGAAGGGAAGAGCTTCGCGGCATAGGGCAGTGGCTCATCTGGTAAAGCATCTGCTGTGCACAGGCGTGAGGACCTGGGTTTGGACTCTAGCACCATGTCAAAAACCTAGTGCGGGAGCACGCCCTTCTGTCCCAGCACCACGCAGGCAGACAAATGGGTCATTGGGGCGCACTGGCCAGCTGGCTTAACACATAAGCCAACTCCAGGTTCAATGAGAGACTCAAAAGCAAGGCAGATCCAGGTGTGGCAGTACAGTGCACCCTTTTAACGTCAGTAATGAGGAGGCAGAAGCAGGGGCCGAGAGAGGGCCAGCTTGGTCTACACAGCAAGTTCCAGGCCAGCCAGGTTACATAGTGAGACCATGTCTCAGGGGGAAAAAAATGTGAAAAGCAATAGAAGAAGACACCCAAGGTCAACCTGTAACCTACACACACGCACGCGCACACACACACACACATACACACACACACACACACACACACACACACACACACAAGGCTGCTAAAGGCCAGAACCCTCACCTGCCTTACCTGAGACAAGGAATATCCACAGCAGCCCCCAGAGCTCAGCCTTCCTCATCCTCCAAGTTCAGCCCCAGCTGCCTCTGTGGGCTGCTGGGGACAGCTATAAGACACCCCTGAACCCAGATTCTCTAGGAAGTTTCACAACAGGACATGAGGCCTTTCCTGGGAGGTACAGTACTGACACTGACCACCCTGCCTGCTGACGTCAGCAGGGGAGTTCAGGGGACCAAACCTCAGTTAAACCTCCCCAAACCTGTTTCCTCTTCTCCGAAAATTATTCTCTTCTTTTCTATGCTGTTTTTTGGTTGGTTGGTTGGTTGGTTGGTTGGTTGGTTGGTTGGTTGGTTG
>CABHPH010146330.1:24655-46472 GCA_902168325.1 Peromyscus nudipes
TTGGTTGGTTGGTTGGTTGGTTGGTTGGTTGGTTGGTTGGTTGGTTGGCTGGTTTCATTGTTTCAGGTTTTTGTTTTATTTTTTGAGACACAGTGTCGCTATGTGGCTGTGGCTATTCTGGGACTCACTATAGACCAGGCTGTCCTAGAACTCACAGAGATCTGGCTGCCTCTGCCCGCCTAGAGCTGGCATTAAAAGACCACCACACCCCATAACAGTTACCTTTCCAACCACACAGAAGTGTTTGTTTTTATTCAGAGAAGGTTTTCCAGGGTAGCCCAGGCAACTCTCTAACTTGTCATCCTCCATGCTGAGGTGACAGGCACATGCCAATATGCTCATTCTCAACCTCCGAGAATTTTAGTGAGAATAACTGTAGTCAACGTTTGTGCTACTCAGCATCCATCTCAAACACAAGATCAACTTTCTCATTCCAGAAACAGGAATTCATCACCTCTGACATGGTTTCCGGCACTTCATGACACACTACTTCCTGAATACGCTGAATCCAACTTCCTCTTGTGGAGGCAATGAGACACCACCTGCTGGGCTCTCCCCACACCCTGTGTGGACACCTTGGAGTTAACCAACGGTACGCCAGAGCAACTGTGATTGTCCTCCAGGGATGGAGTGGGAACCCCACAGAGAAGCGTGACTGGGGCACTGCCCTTCAGACTGGCAGCCTGTACAGTCAGCTCTGTAAGTGCCAATCACAGCCACCAACTCCTGGGTGGCCCCTGTATGGCAACCACACACCAGCATCTGTGGCACTTGCTAGAGTGGGCACCCCTCTGTTACTAAGTCCTTTGCTCTGTCATCCCCGGTCTAAACCTTGGCTTGATGGAGGCAATGCCTGCGTGCCTTCTCCCCCATGGCAGGCCGTGTCCCCTGGAACTGAGAACCACACCGAACACTTCCTCCCTAGGTTGCTGTTGTCGGTATTTGTCACAGCAGTGAGAAAAGTGACTAATGCAATGGGTAAACACAACGTCCTGACCCTTGGTCCCTGCCCCACCAAAAGACACCAGAGGATGTGCAAATGACTCCTAGATGAATACAAGGCTTCCATGGAAGCTACAGAGTTAAGTGTGGTGGCTGTGATTGTGCCAGCCTGTGAAGCTCTGCACTGGGGTCTGGGGCTTGGGAACCATGATGTGATGATGATGATGATGATGATGATGATGATGATGGTGATGATGGTGATGGTGATGATGGTGATGATGGTGATGGTGATGATGGTGATGATGATGATGGTAATGATGATGGTGGTGGTGGTGATGATGGTGATGATGGTGATGGTGATGGTGGTGGTGATGATGATGGTGGTGGTGGTGGTGATGGTGATGGTGATGATGGTGATGATGATGATGGTAATGATGATGGTGGTGGTGATGATGGTGATGATGGTGATGATGATGGTGGTGGTGATGATGATGGTGGTGGTGGTGGTGATGGTGATGATGGTGATGATGATGATGGTGGTGATGATAATGGTGATGATGGTGATGGTGGTGACTGTGGTGCTGGTAATGCCAGCAGAAGCTCTGTGGCCGAGCACTTGCCTCGCTTGTACAAAGCCCTGGATCCCATCCCCAGCCCTGAAATAAACAAACTGATCACAGCATGGATGCAGACCCTGACTCCTCAAAAGGAGATGAGGACAGCCTGCAAAGGGAAGTGGCTGCCTGCGGGGGCAGGGGAGGCAATACACAGAAAAGCCAGACCCAGACTTTCCAGGTAGCAATCATTTAAGAGCAAAGGTGTCAGAAGACTCCTGGACACCATTAGGTGGCCAGCCGGGTGACTCTCCACGCAAGGGAGGCAAAAACTTCAGTCAGTGAGAAATGTAAGCCATTCTTCACTTAAGGGGGGGAGCTGTGGAGCTGAAAAGATGGCCAGTGGTTAAAAACACCAACTGTTCTTCCAGGGGACTGAGTCCAGTTCCCAGAGCCCGTGTCTAATGGCTCACAACCACCTGTAACTCCAGCTCTATGGGATGCAACATCTCCAGCCTATGCAAGCCATTGCAGGCTGGTGGGGGTCAGAGGACACCTTGTGGAAGTCAGTTCTCTCCTTCCACCATGTGGATCCCAGGGATTGAACTCAGGTCATCAGACTTGGTGGCAAGGCCCTTTACCTGATGAGCCATTTCCCTGGCCCCATACACTTTCTAGACTTTTGATTCAGTTGGAAATTCAAGCTGGGCCTGATGACACATCTCTTTAATCCCAGCACGTGAGAGACAGAGATAGCCGGGAGGCTGTAAGTGTGAGGCCAGCCTCAAACAAGCTCCGGGAAAGCCAGGGCTGCAAATGAGACCCTCAGCGCAGTGGTAGCCGGTGCTTGTTATCTCAGCGCTCAGGAGGGGGATGAAGGGATTTCCAGGCCTGCCTCAAAATGAGCAAGCTGCTGGCTCTTGCTGCTCAGCTCTCAGCACCACAGCTCCACTGGGGCAATGGGTGGGCCACAGGCCAAAACTGCTCTGCTGCCACCCGGAGAGCTGCCACCCGAGTCCAAGCAGAGGCTGGTTACCATTTCCCATATGCCAGCCTCACTGAGGCCTCCATCCTCTGTCCTTATGAAGGAGGAGATTTCCTTTTTACCACTGGTTTACAGCATCATTAAATTCATTCAGAAAAA
Source organism: Peromyscus nudipes (assembly GCA_902168325.1). Classification (NCBI taxonomy): domain Eukaryota; kingdom Metazoa; phylum Chordata; class Mammalia; order Rodentia; family Cricetidae; genus Peromyscus; species Peromyscus nudipes. The sequence goes on from CABHPH010146330.1 coordinate 27,296, forward strand.
CGACCCTGGTGCTCACCAGGACCTGCTGAATGCCAACAAAATGAAATTCCAGATGGCGAGGGAGCACGTAGGCACCATGGGTGACATCCACGTGAGCCCTGGGCAGCAGCTGCTGTTGCACAACCTCCAAGGGCAAACCAGGCTTCTGCAGAAATACAAGTGCTTCTGCTTGGTTGAGATCCCCAAAAAAGTAGGGCCACCTCCCAGGAGGCCCCATGCCTTGGTGAGCTGCTCCTTGGGAGCCTCAGCTCTCAACTGTGACACACCGTGGGGTCTCAGGGACTGTGCTCATCCTTGACTCCCCCAAGCTTATGTTTATCTGCTACAGAATGACTTATTTGGTAGGAGGGGCACACTGGAAGAGGGAGCAGCTGGTCCCTTAACTGCCCTCTGCTCTCCCCACCCAATACTGTTCACATGTATCAGAGACGTACTATTCCAGTTAGTCGCAGGTTCATGAAACGTTTGCATAGAATTCACTACGTAATTAAGCCTGCACTCAGCTGACATGGATTTGATACAGTGAAAGACGGGTGTGAGACTGAAAAACAAAATAATTGTCTCAGATTGTGTGGGCCTAGGAATTCATTTCTTTCTGCACTGATTTTCACACCTGTAAAATATGGGGGAGGGTGCCTGCCCTCCTGGGGTAATAGTTTTCAGCTCCCCACACTGGGAATTACCCCTAAGTGGTAGGAGACTTTACAACTAACAGGACCCCTCTGTCAGGCTTACCAGCCAAGGGTAAGTGTGCCCCTAAAGGAGGGCCTTCGTGGGTTCCCATGTGGGACGTGGCTGCTAGAATCCCAGCAGAATCACTCAGGCCGTATCCATCACACTGCATTTCTTCCAATCTCAGACGTGGTTCTGCATCCAGGCCCCAGGCTAACAGACTCCCAGCTACCAGGTCCCACCCATGATGGGTGCTGGCGTCCATCAATTCAATGGACCCCCCTTTCCTCACTGTCCCCCCCCATTTTTGGTTACACATTGATTCCTCATAATGCAGGAGCTTCTCCCTCCCCCGAGGGCCCAGAAAAACCTAACTCTAAGTCTGGACTACTAACAACTCAGTCACCATGGGCTCTGGGACTGTTGACTTCGCTCTGAAAACGCTAACAAGGGACTCTGTAACAGGCTTTTCTCTTAGGAGAAGCCACTGACCAGCTCCCAAATGACGACACAGAGACTTCTTATTAGTTATGAATGCTCGGCCTTATCTTATGCTTGTCCCACTGGCTCTTATAACTGAACCTTCTTCTCTTCATTTATGTTTTGCCTTGGGGCTTTTTACCTTTCTTTCCTTCTGTATGTCCTACTCTGTGGCTGGCTGGCTGACTGGCCCCAAATGTCTCCCTCTCTCTCTCTCTCATTCTCTTATTTTTTGAGCCTAGATTCCTCCTTCTACTTATTCACTCTGCCCACCAGCCCTGCCTATCCCTCTACTGCCTAGCTATGGGCTGTTCCGATTTTTATTAGACTAATCAGGTGCCTTAGGCAGGCAAAGCAACGTATCTTTACTTCGTTGAACAAATGCAAGATAAACAAACGTAACACGTCATTAAAGTAACATTCCACAACAGGACCTCACTCTTGTTTTCACTGATTCTTGCAGAGCTGACAGCATCCTCTGAGATCCACAAGATGTGTCTGGGCAAAAGTCATACCCTCCAAGGGAGGGATGTGGAGTGTAGCCCCTTCATTTCTGGAAGCCTCTTCCTGCCCCTCCCAAACTATGAGCAGAAGAAGGGATGAGAGGGGAGCATGGGAGATGGTATGGAAGCTGGCAGGAAGCATCCCAGGGCACAGAGGTGGGTGGGGTGAGGGATGAGGCCAGGAGAATGGGGTCTAGTGAGTTTTCTTGCAGTTGGAGAGAGAAGGAAGTAAACTGGCTATGAACAAGTCAGACTGCCATGTGGTGATTTGAGGGGAAGTCAGAAGGCTCCTCCACCTCTGTCAAGTGGACACTGGGAGGCCAGCTCACAGCTCAAATGAGCAGTTCCGTGGACTTAGGGTTCACACCGCAGACCTGTGTGAACAGGGCGGGGGGCCCTTCCTGTAGTCCCAGTACAGTGGTGACTGATGCAGAGGACGTGGCCTAAGTTCCAGGTCTGCCAGGGCTACAGATTAAAAATCTCTTTAGTGATATTTGGGGGGCCAGTGGCTCCAGCTGGAGTATCCCCAGTTTCCTTACTCAAGGGCTGTGAACTTGATCCACACTGAGACTTAGGAACCCAATCACCCGGGATCATACCCAGGCCCTGCTTTAATTCCAGCTATGTGTTTTTATACACAAGGCTTGTCCACTTGTGCCTCAGTTTCCCCAGCTGTAGGCTGGACCTCACCAGCTTACCAGGTCTATTGTGAGGCCCAAGTAACTATGACAGTTGAGGCAGCCCTCCATACTGTGAAGAGTCTTAGGGCATGGGGTGTTTTGGAGTCTTGAGGAAGCATGAACACCTCAAAGAGAGGGCGCTGGAAGACAGCCTTCCCTGGCTTCAAATTTTAAGCCCAGAGCCAGAAGCCTCCCCTCCCCCCACTCTCCCACCCCCTGACCCCCCGCCGCAGTACATGGAAGAGTTCTTCCAAATCATCCAGAAGCTGAGGCAGCAGAAACACCAGGATGGCTACCCCTCCTGAGCCTGGAGTTAGATACCCTGACTGAAGGACAGAACATGTAAGCTCCAACCCCCACAGGAGACAGAGGCTCACATGGTGTCCTGTGTAGGTCTCAGGAGTTTCTGTGGCCTAGGGGGTCGCTTATCCTCATCATGGCTCCTTTCTCTTTTCCCTTTCCGGCTGTTCCCAGTGATCATGGGCCGTTTTCAGCACATTCATGCCCACTTTCTGTGAGTCCAACCTTCATGTCCACAGATGCTTGAAGGGACCTTCAGGGAGAAGTGGACATGCTGGACACACTTGGGGAAGAATCTATGAGGCTAGTGCCTCTCCTGACTCACCAGACTCCCATCCCCACAGCATCACAAACAAGACAGCTGAAAAGTCCACATCCATGGAAGAAGGCAAGCTACTTGTTCCCTACACACCCCAGCTCCCCTCCCATCCACCAAGGTCTTGAACATGCAGAACCAGCCACTGTTTTGTGCCACTGACAAGGCCTATGAGGCCGTCCTGAGGTCCCTTGCAGGCACCTGGACCATCACCCCTTCAGCTAGAGAACAACTTCTAGGTAATGCCTCCTCATCTCTGGTCCTAGCCCTAAGGTAAAAAGAACCAAAGAAAAAACACCTTGCCCCAGACTTGACCCCAGGGCCAGGGCTTGAAATCCCACCAATCCCTGAGCTTGCCCCAGAAACAGGCTACAAACCCCACCCACCCCAAATGATTCTGGAAAAGCTCCACCCCCCTCAAGAAACTCCATATAAGCACTGTACTCTGTTCGGTTCCCTGCTGCTCCTCACCCTAGCAGAGGCAGCCACCCTCCTGGATTTTTCCTTCCCAATAAATCTCTTGAGTGAGGTTTGTTGTGCAGTGTGGCATTTTTGCCAGAGTAGAGCCCAAGCTGTGACAACTTTACCAGAGCCAGAGAGCAGCAGAACTGCCACACTTTCCCTGGGGAAACTTTCCCCTAGCAGAGCAGAGCTGTTACACTCGACCTGGGTAAACCTTTCTCTGGAGCAGAGCTGTAAGCAGCTCCACTTCCAGTGACTTTGTGGTATTCCTCGGCTCCCAACCTGCAGGATACCTTTCCATCCAAGCTGCAACACTTAAGTATAAGATCATTACTTCTTTAAAGTTTTGCAACTAAGATATGACATCAGAGAGAACTAGTGAGGTCTTGGGTAGACATGTTCTCTAGAGCTCACAGTCAAGCTGGAAAACACCAAAGATGCTCAGGCCACCAGCCTCTTCTAGGTCAGTTGTTATTGCAGGGTAAAAGGGCCAACCAAAGAAACCCACCCTGGCCTTGAACCCAGAGCCAGTGAAAGAAACCCACCCTGGCCCTGAACCCAGAGCTAGTGAAAGAAACACTTTGGCCCTGAAACCAGAATCAAAGAAACACACCCTGATCCTGAACCCAGAGCTAAAGAAACACACTTTGGCCCTGGAACCAGAGCCAGTGAAAGAAATACACTCTAGCCCTGAAACCAGAGCCAAAGGCTAAAAAGGGTCAGTGAAAGAAACATACTTTGGTCCTGAAACCAGAGCCAACTCTGTCCCTGACCAATGAAACCAACCAATCCCTGAGCAGAAAATCTTCTCCCTGGAAAGACTCCACCCCTAAGAAGCCCTGTACAAGCCCCTCTGCCAGTTCAGTTATCAGCTGTCCTTTTCTGCCCTGTCAGAGGCAGCTACTCTCTTGATTTTCTCCTTCCCAAATAAATCTCGTTTTTAAAACAGTTTTGGGTGAAGATCATCTTTTGTTGGCATGGAGCAGAATCTTTGCTGGGACATTACCTTGGGGGGGCGGGTGCTGAGCAGAAGCCTGCCAAACACAGCTCCTCCCCCAGAGAGGCTCAAGACCACCCACAGGGGATATATAAGAGGCATCCCAGAAAACAGACTTGTGGTTCTTCCTCTGATCTCACATCCCTGTCTCCTCTCTGCAGGGGCCGGGGATCGCCCAGGAGCGCTTTACCCATTAAACCTGGGCTTTACAGTTTGGTCTGATTCAGTTTGTTGTGACAGCGGAGAGGCCTTCAGGAGGCCTAAAATTTATCAACTTCCTGCAGGGAGACCACCCCCCACTGCATCACAGCTTCAGGTATAGCCTGCTTTCCTGACAAGTCAGGATACCTTTCTCCTCACAGCTGTAGGTATCCAGGACACCTCCCTTTACAGCTGTAGGTATAGCCTGACTTCCCAACAAGTCAGGATACCTTTCCCTCCAGAGCTGTAACACTTGCAGGTATAGCCTGACTTCCCAACAAGTCAGGATACCTTTCCCTCCAGAGCTGTACCACTTGCAGGTATAGTCTGACTTCCGAACAAGTCAGGATACCTTTCCCTCCAGAGCTGTAACACTTGCAGTTATACATTCGCTTCCCTAAGAGGTCAGCTGGTACAGTGAGCAGAGAGACTTATTCAACACAAGCTCCACGTGCAACTTCACCCACCTTCACTGTGAAACGTCACAGCCCTAAATCTGCTTGCTGGAAATGGGGAGTGTAGGGTGGAAAGGGCTGAGGAAAAAATTACCTTGCCCTTGACTAGACCAGGACCAAGGAAAAGCATCCTGACTTGACTCCAGGACCAGGGCTTCAAATCCCACCAACCCCTGAGCTTTCCCCAGAGTCAGGCTACAGAATCTCATCAATCCCTGGACTTGCCCCAGAGTTGGTCCACAAAAACCCAACAATCACAAACCCCCCTGGAAAACTCTGTCCTCTAGCTCTTTATAAGCTCTGTACCCTGTTCAGTTTGCTGCTGCTTCTCATCCTAGAGGCAGCCGCTCTCCTGGATTCTTCCTTCCCAATAAATCTCTGGAGTGAAGGTTGTTGTGTGGTGTGCCATTTTCCCTGGGGTAGAGCCCACCTGGAACAACTTCTGCCAGAAGGGATTGGAGCGGAACAAAACTGTAACACTTTCACAGGGGAAACTTTCCCCATCAGAGCAGAGTTGTAACAATCTGGGGGACCTGAGCAGAGCTGTAACCACTTTACTTCTCTAGCCCAGAGTGGAGCAGATCTGTAACGACTTTGCTGGGGAAACCCTCCCCTGCCTGCAGGAGCAGAGTTGTTAACCCTTTCCCAGGAGTAGAGTTGTTACAATCTGGGGGACCTGAGCAGAGTTGTAACCACTTTACTTCTCGAGAGCAGAGTGGAGCTGTTGCTAGAGTTTTCCTGCCGGGCCCACAGTCAGGACAAATCTCTGCCACCCGCCAGTCTCCAGCTCCCAAGTCCCGCCAGTCTCCGAGCCCACTTATAAAATGAACACACAGACTCTTACATTATTTAAACTGCTTGGCCATTAGCTCAGGCCTATCATTGTCTAGCTCTTACTCTTATATTTAGCCCATTTCTATTAATCTCTACTTTGCCACGTGGCTCGTGGGTTACCGGTACCTTACATCTTCCTTCTCCTGGCCGCGGCTCCAGCCAGTCTCTCCTCTACCTTCCTGTTCCCTCAATTCTCCTCTCTGTTAGTCCCGCCTATACTTCCTGTCTGGCTACCGGCCAATCAGCGCTTTATTGATACAGAGTGATATCCACAGCATGGAGCAGATCTGTAACAACTTTGCTGGGGAAACCCTCCCTTGCCTGCAGGAGCAGAGTTGTTACCCCTTTCCCAGGAGCACAGTTGTAAACCAATATGCTTACAGTGACTTGTGGTATCCCGTGGCTCTGGCTCCCGACTGCCAGGATGCCTTTCCATCTGAGTTGCAACACTTACAAGGAGAGTATCCTCAAAACTGTGTTTCTACTTTGAATAATTCTGGGTTCTTTCTGGGAGCTGTGGGAGTGTGTGGCATTGAGGCAGGATCTAGTGACTTCCATCACACAATCCTTCTGCTCCAGCCTCCCTGATGCTAGAATCTCAGGTTCCTGCCATTCAATGGCATTTTCCCTCACCTAAGGAGTCAGTGTTAGGATAGATCTGAAGGTGGAGATGGGCAAAGAAGCAGGCCACAGGTTTAGAATTATTGTTGAGAACTGGTATGTCCAGCCTCTACCCTTAGCCAGGTGCCCACCATACCCTGTGATTCTGGGGTCTTTTCTTTTTCTCTGTCCCTCAAGTGTCCAGGCCAGCAGCAATGACCGTGAGTCATCTCCTTGCTTCCTCTCAGAGTGTCTGCTCACTATGTCTCTAGGTACCCTGTTGGAACAGCATCCACGAATGGAGCTATGTGGGGAGAACTCTGAGTGCTTGTGAGAAAACTCCAAGAACACAAGATAAGAGACTTGTGACCTCTATTCCTTCTAAACATGGGGTATGTTCTTGGAATATGCTTTTGTGCCCCACCCAGATGTAGTAAATAGGAGTGGGTTTGCTTCAGATTACCCGTTGTCTTACTATTGTTATTTAGATAATGTCCCTGTAATTGTATAAAGTGTTAACTCATGTGACCTCCACTCATAAGACTATACTTAACCCATAGAATATAAATTGTCTGATGCTCTAAATAAAGTTGGCTATTGCATGAGACTCTAGTCCGCTTCCTTCTAGTCACACCATTCCCGATCCCACCCCCTCTAGAATGGTGACAGTGGCACCTTGATCAGGGACCTGGTCAGCTACAGTAAGAGAGTGAGGACCCTCACAGAAGGAAGTGAGTGAGAACAGTGGGACAGAAGCCAGAGCTGGACGCATCAGCTCAACAACTGCCTTCTGTTCACTTGTGCATCAGTTTTTAAAGAAAAGAGGAGTGCAGGTATCAAAACCACAACTATTAGATTGCTGGCGAGTTGTTTGTAAATGTAATTCCTGGTTTCCAGAAGAGGGAACTTTAGATGAAAAAGTATGGGACAGAGTCAGAAAGAATATTGAATAGTCACATAAACAAGGGGAAGAGATCTCCATTCAATTTTGAGTCACTTGGAAATATATAAGGAACATAACAAAAGCTGGCTAATTGCCTCAAAACTATACAAGGCCCCTCTGAGCCTTTTGCTGATTTCATAGGGAGACTGAAAGATGATATTGAGATGTAGAGAGGGAGCAAATTCAAGAGTCATTATTAAAACAGTCAGATTTTGATGACTGTAGGGTGAAAAAGGCCAAGGAGAAGCACCTGACCCTGACTTGACCCCAGGACCAGGGCTTGAGATCCCACCAATCCCTGAGCTTGCCCCAGAGCCAGGCTGTAGAATCCCACCAATCCCTGAGGTCCCTGAGCACAAAATCCCACCAATCCTTGAGCTTACCCTAAAACCAGGCTTCAAAAACCCACCAATCCCAAGCCACCCTGGAAAACCCCCCTCCCCAAGAGACTCCATATGAGCTCTGTACTCTGTTCATTTCCCTGCTGCTTCTTGCCTGAGCAGAGGCAGCCACCCTCCTGGATTTTTCCTTCCCCATAAATCTCTTGAGTGAGGTTTGTTGTGCAGTGTGACACTTTCACCAGAGCGGAGCAGAACTGTGACACTTTACCAGAGAGGAGCAGAACTGTGACACTTTCACTAGGGAAACTTTCCCTTAGTCAAGCAGAGCTGTAACACCCTGGGGAACCTGAGCAGAGTGCTAACTACTTCTCTGGGGAAATCTTGTTACACTTGCATTGGGGAAGTCTCTTCCCCAAAGATAAATCAGAACACAGGCAACATACAGCTGCAGGACTGCCATTATGCCTTTTGGACCCATGCACTGTAATGTTGTAGCACTTTGTTTAATCTTGTTAGAGCTCAGAGTTCCCAATCCTATCATGGCTGAATTTGCCTCCATAACAGGCCATTCAGGGGCCATTCATCTACAACAGAGACATTGACTCCAGAATCAGTCAATCCTGTGCATTTTTTCTCCTATTTTAAATCCAATAATGGCTTATCATTCTCCTTCAATAAGGTACTTGCAGCTACAGTTTTATCTGTACAAAAAATCCTCCCTCCTGAAGCACATTTTTCTGTGAAGGTGCTACCTAGGGCAATAATAATAACTGTGCATTGTTTCTCTTGCTTTAAGTTGCCAATCAGTGTACACTGATCATGACTGCAATTTCCCCTATATAATCTTCACCAGTGACTCCTGTATGAGCTGTTGCTGTGGGATGGTCTGTATGTCAAACATGTTGCTTATTGGTCAATAAATAAAACACTGATTGGCCAGTGGTCAGGCAGGAAGAAGTATAGGCGGGAGAAGGAGGAGAGAATTCTGGGAAGTAGAAGGCTGAGCCGGAGACACTGCCAGCCGCCACCATGACAAACAGCATGTGAAGATGCCGGTAAGCCACACGCCATGTGGCAAGGTATAGATTTATAGAAATGGATTAATTTAAGATATAAGGACAGTTAGCAAGAAGCCTGCCACGGCCATACAGTTTGTAAGCAATATAAATCTCTGTGTTTACTTGGTTGCGTCTGAGCGGCTGTGGGACTGGCGGGTGACAGAGATTTGTCCTGACCGTGGGCCCGGTAGGAAAACTCTAGCTACAAGCTGTGATTCCTTTCATGGATAATCTGCTTCCACCCAATAAAAGTCCAACTGTTCTAGGCAGTGTAGGCTCCCCCAATATTCTGTGTGTAACTTAAAAGGACATTGGAGAGGGGAAATGGTAAGATCTTTAGGGCAAGGAGTAGCAATAGGAACACTTCCTTGAGTAGCAGCTTGTAAAGGAAGAATAGATGGATTATAATCCGAAGCTGGCACAAACGTTACTGTTTTCCCATTTAAACCTTCTGATTCTGAGCATTCATTTGTTGTAAGAGCAATTCATGTTGTTTTTTAAATGGCCAGGGCGGCTGCAACTGAAACACTTTTCTGTCTGTCTTTGAACAGCATAGGTTTCTAAAGCAGCTAATTTGGCTCTATGTTTGTAGTTCCCCACATTTCTAAATAATTTTAGAAAGTTCATGACATTTCCTGTCTCTCTCTAAGGTCTGATTAATCTTGATTAATCTTTATTGGCGCTGTTTTAAGCCAATAAGGTAGATGGGGTTCTGAGCAATTGGTGAGTCGGAAGGTGAGTCTGTTTTGGGTGGACCAGAGATGAGGGATAGGGTCCCAGTGTGGCTCAGCCCATGAGGGAGAGCACAGGCACCAGGAGAGCCTGTCTGAGTCACGACACCAAATGTAAGTGTTGCAGCTCAGGTGGAAAGGTATCCTGGCAGTCTGGAGCCAAGTTATACCACAAAGTTCCTGCAAGCTAGCGCTGACAGCCTTGCTCTTTCTCTCCCTGGAATTCTGTAGTTTTTGTAATTAAAAAGAAATCTGGTAAATCAAGATTGTTGATTGATTTATGACATGTTGACGCCACCATGTGGCCAATGGAAGCTTTACAGTCTGGTTTGTCTACACCCACAGCTATTCCTAAAGATTGATCTTCAATAGTTTTGTGTTTAAGAGGTAGGCTGCCTGTAGATCTTCTCTTTTCCCGCTCTTCCCCCAGATCCAGTCCCTCAGTCTCATCCCCAGTTCTACAGCAGAACACCCGTGACAGCCTTCCCTGCCCCCTGCTCCCATCCGCTGTGGATCTCACAGATCTTCCTCTTCTAACCTCTCCCCCAACTCCTTGCTTTATCCCAGACCCCAGCCCCAGCAGGCACCTGCTACTAAGCCAGGAGCCCCTCCTCTGAGGGCAACAAATAGGCTGAATGCAGACTCACACCTCTCCCTCTGCTCCTCCAGTCCCAATCCCCCAGTCTCATCCCCAGCTCTGTAGCAGAACACCTGCTGCTGTCTCCCTTTCCTCTCTGACCCCATCCCCAATGGATCACAAAGACAATCTCCTCCAACCTGTCTTCCCCCAACTCATCCCAGCATCCCAGTCTCCAACAGCAGCGGGCATTCCCTGGGAACACACCAGCTGAGCAGGACAAGGAAACAGGTAAGCTAACTGAAGACCTTCACTGCTCCTTTGCAACCCTCCAAATGCAATCCTCCAGTCTCATCCCCAGCTCTGCAGCAGAGCACCTATGGCAGCCTTCCCTGCCCACCATGCTCCCATCTCCTGTGGATCCCACAGAACCTCCCCTCCTAACCTCCCTCTGCCAACTTGATGCTGTATCCCAGCCCCCAACCCCTGCAGACACTGCTGCTGAGCCAGGGGCACTCCTGCCAGGGAAACAGGCAGGCTGAATGTAGATCTTCCCCTCTCCTTCTGCTCCTCCAGATCAGCGGTTCTTAACCTTCCTAATGCTGTGGCCCTTTAATACAGTTCCTCATGCTGTGGTGGCCCACAAGCATAAAATTATTTCATTGCTACTTCCTAACTGTAGTTGTGCTACTGTTATTAATCATAATGTAAATATCTGACATGCAGAATATCTGATATGCAACCCCCTAAAAGGTCACTCTAGATCCAACCCCATCCCCCTGTCTCATCCCCAGCACTATAGCAGAACCTCAGGGGTGACCTCTCTTCACTGTCTCCCCCCATTCCAATGAGACAAAACAAGCAGATCCTGGTTGAGCACTCTGCTCTCCTCTCTCCTGTGAACCCCTTCAGACCCCTAGCCTAGCCCCATTCCTAAGTGTCAGCTCCCTAAATATCCAGTAACACATTTCACCTGGAACCCCCAGGGGCCTATCAGACAACACACAGCCGTCACAATCTCCAAAATCCAGAGAGGAAACAGAAACTGAGAACTAAACATCCACCCAATGAAGACAAACCCAGAAACCAGCACTAGACCTATATTCATCTGAATCTCAGATGCCCAGACGCCAGCATAAAAACACAATCAACAGCAGCCAGGACACTATGTCTCCACTAGAACCCAGCTGTCCTACCACAGCAGGCCCTGAATATTCCAACACAGCTGAAGGACAAGAAAAATGCTCTAAAACCTCCTTATGGAGATGATAGAGGTCCTTAAAGAGGAAGTGAATAAATCTCTCAAAGAACTCCAGAAAAAAAAACAGTAGAAAGAAATTAATAAAACTGTTCAAGACCTGAAAACGGAAATAGAATAAAGAAAACCCAAACTGAGGGAATTCTGGGAATAAAAATTTAGGAATCTGGACAGGAACTGCAGAGGTAAGCTTCACCAACAGAATACAAGAGATGGAAGAGAGAATCTCAGGTATTGAAGATACAATAGAAGAAATGGATACATCAGTCAAAGGAAACGTTAAATCTAAAAAACTCCTATCACAGAACAATTAGGAAATCTGGGACACCATGAAAAGATCGAACCTAAGAATAATGGGAATGGGGGAAGAAGATTCCCAGCTCAAAGGCTCAGAAAATATTTTCTTTTTTTTTAAAGATTTTTTTAATATTTATTTATTTATTATGTATACACTGTTTCTGCCTGCATGTATACCTGCACGCCAGAAGAGGGCACCAGATCTCATTACAGATGGTTGTGAGCCACCATGTGGTTGCTGGGAATTGAACTCAGTACCTCTGCAAGAGCAGCCTGTGCTCTTAACCTCTGAGTCATCTCTCCAGCCCCCCAGAAAATATTTTCAAAAAAAATTTCCTAACCTAAAGAAGGTACAAGAAGCAAACAGAACACCAAATAAGGAGGACCAGAAAAGAGAGTGCTCTTGTCACATAATAATCAAAACACTAAACATACAGAACAAAGAAAGATATTAAAAGCTGCAAGGGGAAAAGACCAAGTAACATATAAAGACAAACCTATCAGAATTACACCTGACTTCTCAATGGAGACTCTAAAATCCAGAAGGATCTGGATAGATTAGCTGTAGACTCTGAGAGACCACAGATGCCAGCCCAGACTACTATACCCAGCAAAACTTTCAATCACTATAGAAGGAGAAAATAAGACATTCTGTGATAAAGTCAAATTTAAACAATATCTATCTACAATCACAAACCTACAGAAAGAGCTAAAAGAAAAACTCCAACCCAAGGAACTTAACTACCCCCATGAAAACACAGGGAATAAACAATCTCAGGCCAGCACAATCAAAAGAAAGAAACAGAGAGAGAGAGAGAGAGAGAGACAGACAGACAGACAGACAGACACAGAGAGAGACAGACAGACAGACAGACAGACAGACAGAGAACAAAATAACAGGAGTCAACAATTACTGGTCATTGGTATTTCTCAATATCGATTATCTCAATTCCCCAATAAAAAGACACTGACTAACAGAATGGATGTAAAAACAGATTCATCCTTCTATTTCATCCAAGAAACACACCTCAACTTCAAGGACAGACATTTTACCTTAGGGTAAAGGTTTAGAAAAAGATATTCCAAGCAAGTGAACCTAAGAAGCAAGCTCGTTTAGCCATTTTAATATCTGACAAAATAGATTTCAAACCAAACCAATAAGAAGAGATAGGGAAGGATACTACATCCTCATCAAAGGAAAAACCCACCAAGATGACATTTCAGTTCTTAACATCTATGCCCCAAACACAACAGCACCCAAGTTTGTAAAAGAAACACTACCACTGCTTAAATCACACAGTGACCCTCGCACACTGATAGTGGGGGACTTCAACACCCCACTCTCACCAATGAGATGACCAGGTCATGCAGACAAAAATTAAACAGAGAAATTATAGAATTAACATGTTATAAGCCAAATGGAATAACAGATATTCACAGAATATTCCACCCAAACACAAAAGAATATATCTTCTCTGCACCTCATGGAATTTTCTCCAAAATGACAGCATATTGGACACAAAGCAAGTCTCAGCAAGTACAAGAAAATTAAAATAACTCCCTGTATCCTATCTGACCACCACAGATTAAAGCTGGATTTCAACAACAGAAACACCAGAAAGCTTACAAACTCAACTTGGTTGTTCAGGAAACTGAACAACTCGCTACTAAAAGACAAATGGCTACCAAGTGAGTTCAAGGCCAGCCTGGACTACCAAGTGAGCTCCAGGACAGGCGCAAAGCTGCACAGGGAAACCCTGTCTCGAAAAACCAAAAAAAAAATCAATAAATGGAACCTCAGGAAACTGAAACACTCTGTAAGGCAAAGCACACCCACAATATGACAAAGGGGCAGCCCACAGAATGGGAAAGCATCATTTTACCAGCTACACATCCAATATCCAAAATATATAAAGAACACAAGAAAGTAGATCTCAGAAAAAGTCCAATTAAAAATGGGATACAGATCTAAACGGAGAATTCTCAACAGAGAAAATTCCAAATGGCTGAGATGCATTTAAAGAAATGTTCAACATCCTTAGCCATCAGGGAAATGAAAATCAAAACTACTTTGAGATTCCATCTCACATCTGTCAGAATGGCTAAGATTAACGAGACAAATGACAACTCATTCTGGCAAGGATATGGAGTAAGAGGAATACTCACCATTGCTGGTGGGAGTGCAAATTCACACAGCCACTGTAGATATCAGTGTGGCAGTTCACCAGGAAGATGGGACTCAATCTCCCTCAAGATCCAGCTATGCCACTCTTGGGCATATACCCAAAGGATGCTCCATCCTACCACAGAGACACTTGCTCGACCATGTTCATTGTTACTCTATTCATAATAGCCAGAAACTAAAAACAATGTAGATGACCCTCAAAAAAAGAATAAAGAAAATGTGATGTATTTGCAAAATGGAGTATTATTGAGCTGTTTAAAAATATGATACCATGAAATTTACAGGAAAATGGATGGAAGTAGAAAAACTCATCCTGCGTGAGGTATCCCAAACCCATAAAGACAAATAAATGTGTTTACTTATATGTGGCTGTTAGTCGATGATAACAAGCTACCGTGCACAGGACCACAGAGGGTAGGTACAGGGTAAAGGACTAGAGGACGCACATAGACGTCCTTAAGAAAGGGAATGGAATAGATAGGTAGAGGTGGAAGGAGACGCTGTAACGAGACCAAGTGGGAAGTGGGGAGAGAGGGCTGTGGAAGGAAAACGGGGAGAGAGCTAAAATTAAGGGGCATTTGAGGGGTCGTGTGGAAACCTAATACAGTAGAAATTTCCTAAAATACACACATATGTGAAGACAATCTAACTGAAATTGCCAAATAACGGGGGAGACCGAGTCCTCACTGGCCATCTCTTGTCACCCAGCAAACTTCCAGTACCAGTATTGGGTTACATCCAATTGCTTTGTTGGCCAAAGAGGCCCCATGGGAATACACAAACAACCCAGGCTGTAGCCAAGACTACAGGTTGCTCTTGACAAACTTCCAGCAGAGCCCCACTGCTGAAGACAACATCTACACAACTCACTGAACACGGAGCTGTTGAGCTGGTGCCTACACAGAGCCGTTACCCCTGTGTTTCAGCATCTTTGGTACAGGAAGGTACTCTGCATGCTATCAAAAAAAATGTAAACATCAAACCAGCCACAAACCCTTTATCTACAAGATAGGGCAATGGTGGCAAAAAGGTTGTGGGAGTAACCAGTTGATAACTGATTTGACTTAAGGCCCACTCCAGGAGTTGGAACCCATACCAGACACTGCTTAGGTGACCCAGAACCTGAAACTAGAGAGGCCAGGGACCTAGGGCAAAACCAAATAATACTGGTCTAAAAAAAGAGAAAAAAAAAGTAGTGAAAAAATGACTCCTAAGGATATTCTGCTATAGTCATAGATCAGTGCCTTATTCCGCCATCATCGGAGAAGCTTCCTCCTGCTGCAAATGGGAACAAATATAGAGACCCACAGGCAGACATTATACAAAGAGTGAGACCTTGGAACACACAGCTCTAAATGGGCTGCCCATCAAACCCTCATCTCAGAGCTCAGGGTACCCCAGGGAAGAGGTGGAAGAAAGAGTGTAAGAGCCAGAGGGGATGGAGGACACCAGGAAAACAAAGCCATGTCTAAATCAACATGAGCAAAGCTCACATGAACTCACAAAGACTAAAGCAGCATGCACAGGTCTGCACAGGTCTGTACAGATCCTCTGCATACATATTATAGCTTCTAGCTTAGCATTTATATGGGACTCCTGAGTGTGTGGACAAGCGGGTCTCTAATTCTTGTGCCTTCTCTTGGGCTCTTTTCCTTCTATTGGGTCGTCTTGTCCAACTTCCATGTCATAGTTTTTGTTTTATCTTATCCTATTTTATTTTGTTATATTATTTTAAAAACAAATGATTTAATGAATTAACTAATTAATTAATCATGAAAACCTAGCCATTAGGGTAACAAAAGTTAGCAACTCAACTGTCGTTTACACCTGCTGGGAGAGGGTAAGTGAGTTGTCCCCAGTGGAGTGACACTGGGTACATAAACTACCACAGGCAGGTCTCATGTTCATGAGTAGTTGGCCGACACATAATGGACTCCACAGTCTTTTGTGTGAGCGTTTATTTAGTTACAGTTTTTTGTTTGTTTGGTGGGTTGGTTAGTGGATTGGTTGGTTGTCTTTTTGTTTTGTTTTTGTTGTTATTTGTTTATTTTTTGCTGGAGTTTTATTTTGTTTTCTTGGTTTCCTTTGGAGGATTTTGTTGTTGTATTTGGTTCCTGTTTGCTTTTTAAGAAAGAACATAAAGTTGGGTGGATGTGGAGGGGGACAGGATCTGGAAGGATTTGGAGGAGGGAAAGAACATGATCAAAATATATTTAAATTTTAAAATTGTTTTAATAAGAAATAAAAATAATTGTCCTTAGATCTGATTTTCAAAAAGTACTGTCTGCTGTTATTCTTATTTAAATTAAATATGGGTACTACCTCTCCTTTGGATAATGTTGAGCTAACAGCTTTGGGTAAGATAAGGGATCGATTTTTCCCTGGGCTGTTGAATTCAAAGTTCTCTCTTCAGGAACTTGACCCATTTATGCAGAGTGACCTCAAGAACTTGACCCACAATGCAGAGTGACCTGTATTGCTGTGAGCTGCAGCAGATTTAAGTACCTCACATCAAAGTTTGGTAGCCTGCTTCAAAGTTCCATATAGGCATGGAAGTATGGTGGTGAATTTCTGAGCCCACAGTAAGACATACACCAGGGTCACAGGCTAAGGAGACAGAGACCGAGAGAAAGCAAAGCTGTCTAGACTCTTGGGTGAGGCTGTCCTGAGTGAATAGACAGAACAAAGAGGAAAGGGCCCCACCAAACCACGGTCACTTCCATTCCCCTCATTCGAGTAGAGTGGCTTGTACTTATACTTCCCTTCCCTCTCTTTTTGATGCTCTCATGGAAAAGGAAGTGGTATTCGGGAACTTCTTTCTTTTTTACCTTAAATGATTATAACCAGGGGGAAAAAATGGGGCTGATCTTTCTGTTTGCTGCCCACTTGGGCAGGCACTTCCCTTTCCAAGGAGTCTTCATCTTTGTGTGTGTGTGTGTGTGTGTGTGTGTGTGTGTGTGTGTGTGTGTGTGTTGTTTCTGAGATAGCGTTTCTCTGTTTAACAGCTCTGACTGTACTGGAACTCACTCTGTAGAACAGGCTAGATACAAAAATTTGTCTCTCGTGTACAGAAAGAAGAGAGAAGAGTCTGAGCAGAGATGTGGAGTCCCCACATTTATAGGACAGGAAAAGGTGAGGATCCAGCAAGTGTCAGGGAAAAGCCACCAGTTATTATAAATTCACCAGCCACCTGCCGGGTCCTTCTCCCCTGACCTGAGCTCATCTCCATCCTCCCTGGTGTGAACCAGGAAGAGTTTTCCCTCTCAGCTGCAAGGCTGGGTCTCATTTCTTTGCTCTGGTCCATGTCAACCCGAGAAGCAGGGAAAACTGACTCTGGGGTCTTCATTTGGAAGAATGCCATCATGAAATGGACTTACTTTTCTGTCACCTTTTCTCTTATCATTGTGTGTGTGTGTGTGTGTGTGTGTGTGTGTGTAAGCCAGTGAACAACCTCAGGTATCATTCCCAGGTACCATCCATCACTCTTTTATTTTCTTTGAGACAGGGTCTGTCACTAACCTGGAACTTGCCCAGTAGGTTAGACTATCTGGACAGTGACCCCAGGGATTCCCCTGCCTCTGCCTCCCCAGCACTGGGGTTGTAAGCATGTGCACCATGCTTGGGTTCTGGGGGCTGAACTCATGTTTGTATGGTAAACATGTACTGACTGAGCTGCCTCTCCAGATCTTCATTTTCTGCTTCAGAGGGGTAAGCATGGGGAGCTTCAACTTTGCTCATGGTTTCAGCTGAGAGAAAAAATCCCCTGCCAATGACCATGTGGCTCAGTGGGAAAAGACACGTGATGCCAAACATCATGATCTGAGCTTGGTCTCTGGGACCCAGGTAGTAGAAGGAGATAGCTGACTCCTGCAAGTTGTCCATTGATCTCCATCCGCATACCAGGTGCCCACCCCAAAATAAAGAAAATGTTTTTAAAACGTATTTAAGCCTCAGCCCAATTACAACTCTAATAGCAGTATGTGCACCGCCCCAGCAATCAGGCCTTGTAGCTCCCTGCACACACACTGATGTCCTGAGTAGGAATGAGGAAAGGCAGGAAAGGCGTGACTGACTCAGCCTGCAGGTGTGGGAGCCCCGCTCCTGGCTGAGTCCTTTCCTGCCAATGCTTTGAGAGTCTCTCATGTGCACACCCAGCTCTTGCTCCATCAAGGCTCCCCCTGTTATTGGGGTGTCCTAAGGGGGTCTAAGCCATAAGTTGGCCTCTTCCTGCACCTTTCCTCCCCTACATTGATTTTCAGAGTTCATTGCTCAGAACAGCGGCTCAGGCCTCCCTGCACAGTGACCACTGGCCTCAGGAATGTGTCTTTTCTATGCCTAGTAGAGGGGTGGGAAGTCTTTCTCTGTCTGTCCTGCGGAGACAGACCTGTGGCTCCCCACAGGACTCAGAACTTCTGATTGCAGTTCCCACATGCTGTCCAGCCCCAGGCTGCTGCTGGTGCTAAAGCCTTGGAATGATGGTGTGAGGGGCAGGGTCTGCTCCTGTGTGTCTTAGTGAACCCCGAGGAGGGTGTCTGACCATAGCTCTTCCTTGTAGTTTCCTCTTGAATTTGGGACCCTAGCACCTCTCTGTCCCAATTCTGGTCCCCAGCTGACGTTATAAAGCAGCTGCCTTTATACAGCGTCATATTATATTATATTATATTATATTATATTATATTATATTATATTATATTATATTATATTATATTATATTATATTATATTATATTATAATATATTATATTATATTATATCATAGAAATATCATAGAAATATCATAGAAATATCATAGAAATATCATAGAAATATCTCTTAAACTCAAAGGGGGCATGAGATGGCTCAATGGGTAACAGCTCTTGTCATCAAGCCCGATGACCCAGGTTCAAATCTCAGGACCCATCTGATGAAATGCCAGAACTGACTCCTGCAAGCTGTCCCTGAACCTCCATGTGTGTACTGTGCACACACACAAACACACACACTTCCACACTAAATCAATGACATTTTAAAAGGAAATCTCTTTGATGCTCTTGATTGAGAAGAGCCTGGAAAGTGACTGGGGGGCTGGGAAAGAAGAAGGCTCTGTGCTCTGGGAGCAGGCCTGATAGGGGAGGCTGAAGAGATTGTCCCAGGGTCTCCCTTCCTCACATGTCTACTTCCTCCTTCCTGTCACTCTCTGAAAGAACACACAGCTGACACTCAGACGCCAAGCCCAAAGTCACAGTTGGGTTCTCCCCAGTGTCCGTTTATTACTCCAAATGATGCTACCCCATCATTTGGAGTAATAA
>CABHPH010146333.1:0-37881 GCA_902168325.1 Peromyscus nudipes
TACGCTTGCCAGGACAAGCATATATGCACACACCAAATAAACATGGAATAAAGACATTACTAAATGAAGCCTGGCGGCCGTGGTGCATGCCTTTAATCTCAACACTTGGGAGGCAGAGGCAGTCAGATCTCTGAGTTCCAGAGCAGCCTGGTCTCAAAAACCTGAAATGAAAATATTTGTTCCATGTATATCTTACCATAATAAAAAAATTTCAAATACTCCATCAGGATTTTTTTTTTTTTTTTTTTTAAGAAATCTTCCCACCAGGAACTATTGCTACCACTGATTTTGTGTGTGTGTGAGTGTTGGGGGGGATCCATGTTCATGTGGGTGTACATGTGTGTACTCGTGTGTATACAGGTCAGAAATCAACTTCAGGTATCCTTCAGGCTCCATCTACCTTGTTTTTAAATTTTAATTAGTTAATTAATTTTGAGTTTCACCATGTATCCCTGGCTGGCCTGAGTCTTCCTAATGTTGATCAGGCTGGCCTTGACTCACAGTAATCCACTTGCCTCCCGAATGCTGACATGATGGCCTAAAGTATGATGCCCAGCTCACCTTGTTCTTTTGAGGTGGGGGTCTCTCGATGGCCTGGAGCTTGACAAAGAGGCTAGGCCAGCCACAGAGATCTGTCTGTGTCCTTTCTAGCACAAGAATTATAGATGCATGTTGCCACATCTGGCTTTTTTTTGGGGGGGGGCAGTTTTGAGACAGGGTTTCTCTGTGTAGTTTTGGTGCCTGTCCTGGATCTCGCTCTGTAGACCAGGCTGGCCTCGAACTTACAGAGATCTGCCTGACTCTGCCTCCCGAATGCTGGGATTAAAGGTGTACACCACCACTGCCCAGCTCTGGCTTTTTTTTTAAATGTGGATCTAGGTACTGAAGTCAGCCATCCTTCCCACTCACTTACCCTTGTCTTGATATTCTTTGCCCTGTAGGCATAGAGTAGTGTGGTTCTTGACTCCTCAAAACTTGTGCTGGCCGGGCTGATGTGAGCAATCATCACTGTGCGGCTGTTGCCTCCCAGGGCATCCTGCTCAGTGAGAACCACAGAATTGGGTTGATGGGAGCCATGGGATCCCCGCCTCACCAGTGGCCCCAGCCCTCCCCCAGGACCATCAGAGGTCTGGAAGAAAGGCAGCTGATGCTGGGACCAGAGTGAGGCTAGTGCCTGAGGAGGAGATTCACGGGATAGGTGGTGCCTACTCCAGGCGCCCCATCTGACTGCTGCTTTGATGAGAGCAGGTTAGACCAAGAGGGCAGATGTGGGGACATTTATTTACTGCTTGCTTATTTATTTATCTAGGCAGCATCAAGCTCAGTATAAAGAAAAGTTTTCACAGGTTTCAGCTACGCATGATGGGATTGGTGCCTTGGGAAGTAGTGAGCTCCCTGTTACTAGGGGCATGTGAGCGAGGATAGACCACACTCAGGAGGGTGATGGGAGGTCAGGCAGTGGCCACATACTCGGACTTGTACAGAATGATGTCTCCAGGGCTCTCTCCCAGCCTCTGTGCTGGCAGTTATTCCTGGAAGGTACTGTCCGCGGTGGTGGCCAGCCCTTCCCAACCCCCACCTACCTTCAGCAGGCGCGTGAGCTTGCTGTCACGGAAGTTCACATACTGAGCGCGGCTGCCGCCCTTCTCGCTGAGTGCATTGATGCAGTTGCCCAGGGCCAGCAGGGAGCGGTTGATGTGCGCGCCCTCCTTCATTCTCTTGCCTCGATTCTGAGTCTGAGCAGAGAGGCCAGGCTGAACGCGGACTGAGTCCCTTCCTCCTGATATCTTCCCTTCCCCATTCCCAGGGAGAGGACCCAAGTTCAGGGGGATGGGGAACGGCCCTGCCGTCTCTGGTACTGAGGGTCATAAGTCCGAAGGACTGGAGACCCCTTGACAGAACATCACTAGTAGAGTATTAAGCATTTATTCTCAGGAGATATAGAGCTGATTGACATAGGAAAGATAACTGAAATCAACAGACTGGAGCCTAGACAACACTGCTTATAACAAAATGCAAGTGAGTGGGTTTTACCTAGGAAGTACCCCACCTCCAACCCTTACCCTACACCCCACAGGTCCCCTGCTGACTCTCTGAGAGTCCACGGCCCCACTTATTTCCTCTAAAGCACAGACTCTGTAGCAGTCACCTGCCTCCACACATGATCAGGGTTATTTCATTTGCTGCCCCATAGGATGCAAGCTCCTTGAAGTCACACCTGTCCCTGTGGGCCATGCGTCTGGACACCTTCAGGCAGCCGGCCATCGTGAGCGTTCAATGGCATGAGCTAAATGAGGAGGTGAAGATGTGTGCAGAAGCCAGCAAACACATCTGAGCCCAGCATCCACAGGGTGACTCACAACCATCTGTCACTCTAGTTCCAGAGAATCAGACACCCTCTTCTAGCCTTCACGGTGCTAGTACACAAGTGGTGCATGGACATACAGACTGGATTTAATGCTGTTGGCCTTGAACTCACTATGTAGCTGAGGATGGCCTTGAACTTCCGATTCTCCTATGTCCACCTCTGGATTATATACCCACTTACTACCATGTGCTGGGGTTATATACATGCATGACCAGACATGTTTTACCCAGTGCTAAAGATGGAACCTGGGACATCATGCGTGCTAGGCAAGCACTCCACCAACTGAGTTACGTCCCCAGCCCCTTCTTTCTGTTTTCAGACAGAGTCTTGCTGTATCATCCAGGCTAGCCTGAAACTCATGGTCCTTCTCCCTCAGCCTCTCAAGCACTGGGATGACAGGCATGCACCACTGTGGCCGCCTCCAAGTCTGTATGGTAAAGCAGGGACAGTGCCAAGCTTGAACTTGGCCAGGGAGGGCTATGGCTACGGGGATTACAAGCATCATTGCCTGGTGTGTGTACTGGAGGGGCAGGGAAATGCCGCCTGCTGGTAACACTGGGTCTGCCAAGGCCTAAATCAGCTCCTCTTCTAGCCCAGCCCTGAGCTGGCTCCCTGGCCTGAAGGAATGCCTGGGCCACAGGGTAGCGTCCAGCAGCAAAACCAAGGGACCCTCAAGCTGGAAAGGGGCTGTGGCAACACAGCCTTTTCTTCCATGGTCCCTGTGCACCTACCTCTCTGCCCACAGTGTGGAACTCCAGATACTTTCCCTTGCACTCTAACCCATCTCCTCAGGACATGTCTGGGCTCAACCCTAAGGTTCCTGCCACAGGCTCTGTAGGCTGTGAAAGCACAGGCCTCCCTGGATACGACTACCTGATTACATGTGTCACCCCAACATGTGGAGCTCCCCAGGCCCAGGATGAGCCCACGCAGCAAATGGGACACCTTCAGTAGGTGCAGGATGAGCTGCCTGCCACAGGGGAAACCCTCTAGAAGCATTGGCTCCCTGTCTTCCTTACTAAATGCTTACAGGATTCATTACCTAAGACTCAGCCACCTCTACTGGGCCCAACACTGTTCTGGGTACCAAAGCCCATCTAAATAAGGTTCCACTAAGACTGAGGATGACAGACAGCAAGTTGAAAGACAGTAATGGCATCTAAAAGTGGGTGCACCTCAGAGGGGCAGTACCTGGGCTGCACGCTCCGCGCCTGCCAGGTCCACCATGAAGAGCCTTCCGAGGCGCACTTCCTCTGCCAGGTCGCCACCTCGGCTTTTCTGGTGCACAGTGACCTGCAGTACAGCATGGGAGCGGGATGAAGTCTTGTTGGTAGCTGTGGGCTCCTGGGTACGCTGACGGTTGCCTTTGGTTAGTAGCTGCATGATCTGAGGGCAGAGGGAGAAAAAGGCAAGTCACAGACCTGAGTGGCCACATATTCACTCTAGAAAGACCCAAGAAAAAGGGAAAGGATGGCTCTGGGGCTGGGACTCTTATAGCAGCAATTTCTGGTTTGTAGCATGAAGTGATTAGTTAGCTAAATCAACTAGTAGAATTGAAGATTCTTGATGTGCACCCAATCTGCCCTTTCTCTACCAGTAACAGACATCACTAATGGATTACTTATCTCTTTTTTTCCTTCTTTTTTTTTTAAGACAAAAATCTTACTGTGGTGGCTAGTCTTATGTCAACTTCACATAAGCTAGCACTATCTGAAAATATCTGAGAAAATGCTTCCATAAGATAAGCCGGGCGGTGGCGGCGCACGCCTTTAATCCCAGCGCTCGGGAGGCAGAGCCAGGTGGATCTTTGTGAGTTTGAGGCCAGCCTGGTCTACAGAGTAAGATACAGGAAAGGCACAAAGCTATACAGAGAAACCCTGTCTCGAAAAACAAAACAAAACAAAACAAAAAGATACAGCTGTAAGCCATTTTCTTTATTAGTGATTGATGGGGAAGGGCCCACCCAGCCTGTTGTGGGTGGTGCCATCTCCAGGCTGGAGGTCTTAGGTGCTATAAGAAAGCAGGCTGGACTGGGCAATGGTAGTGCACGCCTTTAATCCCAGCCCTTGGGAGGCAGAGGCAGGCAGATCTCTGTGAGTTCGAGGCCAGCCTGGTCTACAGAGCGAGATCCAGGACCGGCACCAAAACTCCAAAACTGCACAGAGAAACCCTGTCTCGAAAAACCAAAAAAAAAAAAAAAAAAAAAAAAGAAAGAAAGAAAGCAGGCTGAGCAAGCCATGAAGAGCAAGCCAACAAGCAGAACCCTTCCCTAGACTCTGCATCAGCTCCTACTTCCAGGTTCCTGCCCTGTTAAGAGTTCCAGTCCTGACTTCCTTCAATGATAAACAGTGATATGGAACCATAGGTCAAATAAACCCTTACCTTTCCAACTTGTCTTTTGGTCATGGTGTTTCATCACAGCAACAGAAACCCCAACTAAGACACATCATCTAGGTTAACGCAAACTCACTACGTAACCAGGGATGACCTTAAATTTCTGATCCTCCTGCCTCCAACTCCTGAATGCTGGGATTGCAAATGTGTGCCTCCGTGCCCAGTTTATACAGTACTGGGGATGGAACCCATGAATTCATGCACGCTAGGCAAGCACTGCACCAACTGAGCTACATCCCCAGCCCAACTCACCCCTTCTCCACGGAGCCTAGAGCAGCCCTGACCTTTTCAAGTCACAACTCCAGGCAGCTGCAGAGCTGTTGGGGTTGGCAATGGGAGTGAACCCCTCTGCCACACAAGCAGCTACAGAACTGGAACAGCCTCCATCTGCTGAGCCCCTGCTGTGTAGGAACCAGGGCTAGGACTGCAGTGTATGGAGCAAGAGTAGGGGAAGCTGAGATGCTCACTGCCGTTCAGATCATGGTAGCTCATATCTGTCATCCTAACATTTGAGAGGCTGAGGCAGGAGGATTGCTGTAAATGTAAGCCCAGCCTGGGCTACATAGTGAATCCCAGGCTATAGGCTATAGTGTGAAATCTTGTCTCAAAAACAAAATCCAGGGCTAAAGAGATGGCTCTGTTAGTAAAGGGATTGCTGTACGAACTGAGTTTGATCCCAGAATCAATGAAAAAAAAAAAAGCCGGACATAGTGGCATGTGTTTGTAATCCCAGTGCTGGAAAGAGCAGGATGATCAGGGCAGCCATTATACTATTTGGTAAGTTCTAGACCAATAAAAGACCCTGTTTAAAAAAAAAAAACCAAGATGGAGGACTGGAGAGATGGCTCAGCAGTTAAGAGCACTGGATGCTCCTCTCCAGAGGACCAGAGTTCAATTCCTAGCATCTACATGGCAGGTGGGCCAGCCTGGTCTAATAGCAAGTTCCAAGCCAGCTAGAACTACATAGAAAGACCTTGTCTTTAAAAAAAATAAACAGGGGCTGGAGAGACGGCTCAGAGGTTAAGAGCACTGGCTGCTCTTCCAGAGGTCCTGAGTTCAATTCCCAGCACCCACATGGTGCCTTACAACCATCTGTAATGAGATCTGGTGCCCTCTTCTGGTCTGCAGGGATACATGCTGTATACATAGTAAATAAATAGATCTTAAAAAAAAGAAAGAAAGAAAGAAAGAAAGGAAGAAAGAAAGAAAGAAAGAAAGAAAGAAAGAAAGAAAGAAAGAAAGAAAGAAAGAAAGAAAGAAAGGGAGAAGGAAGGGAAGCGGAGGAAGAGGTGAGGGAGGGAGACAAGGGGAGCAGGTGCAGGAAAACTTGCTGACAGGATCGATAGGTGATGTCTGCCTGGAGCACCAGCAAGGAGGCATAGCTGATTGCAGAGATCTGAGAGCTGAGATCAAGTCCAGATGCTTGGAAACAGCTCAGCTTGAACCAGCCTGCTGGTCACTGCTCAGCAAACTTGAACAAAGAGAACTTTATGAGCTGGGCTGTGACCCTCACCTCTTGAGCATTTGAGGTGGATACTTCTGTGATGCCTGCAATTTGGATGCTGCCTCTAGAATCTTCTCTCAGCTCCAGAAACCCAGAAGATGGATTCAGGAGGTCACGGATGACTTCGTTATAAATCTGGAGCAGAACAGAAAGGTTGGAACAAAGCAGCAAAGAATCATAAAGACAGGCTGGAGAAATGGCTCAGGGCTTGAGAGCACTGACTGCTCTCGCAGAGGACTGGGGTTCAAGTCCCAGAATGCACATAGCAGATTTCAACCATCTGTAACTCCGGTTCCAGAGAATCTGACATCCCTTTTGGCCTCTGTGGCTACCAGGAAAGCAAGTGGTATACAGATACACATACAGGGCAAAACACACCCATACACATAAATAAATTTTAAAACGATATTTTTTTGGGTTTTTTTTGAGACAGAGTTTCTCTATATAGTCCTAGCTGTCCTGGAACTCACTCTGTGGATCAGACTGACCTCAAACTCAGAGATCCTCCTGTCTCTGCCTCCTCAGTGCTGACATTAAAGGCATGCATCATTATGTCTAGCTTAAATTGTTTTTTAATTATTTTATTAGTATGGGTGTTTTGTCAGCATCTATATCTTGGCAACACTTGCATGCAATGCCCTGAGAGGCCAGAAGAGGATGTTGGATCACTTAGAACTGGAGTTACAGACAATTGTGAGCTGCCATGTGGGTGCTGGGAACTGAACCCAAGTCCTTTGGAAAAGCAGCTGGTGCTTCTACCTGTTGAGCCATCTCTCTAGCCCCCTAAAATATTTTTAAAAGAACTGATTGGAAGCCTGAGCTGCTGGAGAGCTCACACCCTGAGAATGAATTCTACACAGGTAGTCAGTATTGTACCCATTCTGCAGTTGATCCAACTGAGGCAGGAGAGCTGGCTCACCTCCAGGTAAGACATAGACACACTATATTCCATGTTGTCCTGGGTCTCCTCGATGGCCTGGAAGAGGTCAGTGAGGGTCTGCAGGTAGATGCCAGGCTCCGCATCCATGCCCAGCATAGTGTGGGTCTTCCCAGCACCTGCAGGAGGGTGGGGCTCAAATGTGCTGTGCAGAAAGAAGCCTGATACCCTGCATGGTTTCAGGGGGTGTTCTAGAAGGGGACATCACTGGCCCCTCCCCAACTGCCTTCCCCTTAAACCTGGCACATCACTGATGGATGAATGAATGAAGTAACCAGGTTCCCACCTACACAGACAGGGTTCCAGTCCTCACCCAGGGAGAAGAGAACTGGCTTCATTCTGTAGATCCTGGACCAGTCAAGCACTTATTACTATATTTTTGGCATAGTCTTGGCCCTTTCTTTTTCCTCTCCTTTTCTAATTTATTTGAAACAAGGTCTCATTATATAGCCCAGGGTGGCCTAGAACTTGTGAGCTTCCTACCTTAGTTTCTCCAAGAACTGGGATGACAGGCCTATGCTACCTGTTTGCAAACACTGATTGAGCTTTATTCATAACCTCAGAGAAGAAATTCATGGTCCTCCTGATCAGAAAAACACAGGCTGGGGTTGAATGTAGCATTAGCTTTGGGAAAGTTCCACCCCAATGGCTATGTGCTCTGGGACAGCTATCTCATTTCCTGACTCCTTTCTGTGAGGAGGGAACATTCTCACCTCTCAGAGGTGTGGACGGCAAAGCCCAGAGCACAGGTCCCTCGTGCCTGTAATGAGGCTCAGTGCTGGAGTACTAGCCTAGGATGCATGAGGCCCTGGGTTCAATCCCTGGTACTACCAAATATATATGTGTGTGTGTGTGTGTGGTGTGTGTGTGTGTGTATGTATGTATATGTGTGTGTATGTGTGTATGTATATATATGTGTGTGTATGTGTATGTATGTGTATATATATGTGTGTGTATGTGTGTGTGTATGTATGTATGCATATGTGTGTATGTATGTATATATATGTGTGTATGTATATATATGTGTGTGTGTGTGTGTGTGTGTATCTGTATATGGGGGGCTGGGGATGTGACTCAGTTGGTAGAGTACTCACCTAGAATACACATAACCCTGGATTCCATCTCCGGCATGGCATAAACCAGGCATGGTGACACACACTTATAATCCCAGAACTGGGAGATGGAGGCAGGAAGATTGGGAGTTCAAGATCATCCTTGGCTACATAGTGAGTTTAAGGTCAGCCTGGTCCACCTGAGACTTTAATCTCTAGAAAGGGGTAGGGACCTCTGGGGGCATCATGCCCATACCCTCCTGGAAACAATGCCAAACCCAGTACCTGAGGGGCCATAGGCAAAAACTGTCGCATTGTATCCAGAGATGACGCCCTCCACTAAATGCTGGATGGTGGCATGGTAAACAGCTTCCTGTGGACAGACAGGAGGACAGAGAGTCAGGGGACAGCCCAGCCTGAGTCAGGGGACCTATTGCTTAGAAAAGTCAGGAACCAGCACTTGGGAGGCAGAAGCAGGCAGATTTCTGTGAGTTTGAGGCCAGCCTGGTCTACATAGTGAGTTCTAGAACAGCCAGAGCTATAGAGAGACCCTTTCTTGAAAAAAAAAAAAAACCCAAAACAAACAAACAAAACAGAAAAGACAGGGCCCAGCATTAAGGAGGCAGAGGCAGGCAGATCTCTGTGAGTTTACGGCCAGCCTGGTCTACACAGTGAGTTCTGGTTCAGCCAGGGCTACAGAAAGAGACTACATCTCACAATTAAACAAACAAGAATTTGGGAATTTCCCCCCCTAGGAAGCCTGACACATGCTAGGAATTAGTCACTCCTGAGGCTTCTGTCAAGAATGAGAGACTGGAGATAGGGCTTAGAACTCTGCAATTATCATCAGGATCCCTCTTTGTGGGATGAAACTGGGCAGGGAGTGGAGCCATGTGTAACAAAGGCAGCAATGGCCAGGAGGGGATATGCAGGTAGTGAGCTCCCTGTCCACGGGGGAGTTCAAGGAGAGACACCTGGAGCTGGTGAGTGAAGCACAGGTTGATCTGGGTTGACCACCAGCAGCCCCTCCTGCCGCACCTCCCGAGTGTCCACTCTGGTGTAGCCCTGGCTGCTCATGGTTTCCCCAAGCTGGGCTGAAAGCCCCCAGACCTAACCTGCCTCTCTGTGGCTTCAGACAGGCACAGGTTAGGTCTGAGTCTGCGCTCTGCTGTGTGTGATGTGACCTCAGACGAATGTTTCACGTGTAGAACAAGGAAGTGTGTGTGTGTGTGTGTGTGTGTGTGTGTGTGTGAGAGAGAGAGAGAGAGGGGGGCAGACAGACAGACAAATAGGGTCCCATGTAGTCCAGGCTAGCCACAACTTTCTATGTAGCTGAGGATGACCTTGAACTCCTTATCCTCCTGCCTCCACCTCCTGATGGCTGGGGTCACAGGTGTGTGTCTCCTCAGCCAGCTAGGAGGAGGAGATATTTCTGAACATTTTGTAAGGCTTGCAAGGGACACTGGGGCCTTGAGTGTAGCACTCAGCATGAAGTAGCTTGCTGATGACTGTCAGTGACCAGGTCCCTCTGTGGCATGGCATCATGACCTTGAACATGACCACTCTGCTTTACAATGATGGCTTAGTCCTGAACTGAGGGCGACAGTGGTACTGTCAGAGGCAGCCAGCTAGACCTGGTGTCATAGGCCTTTAATTCCAGCACTCAGGAGGCAGAGGCAGGCAGATCTCTGTGAGTTCAAGACCAGCTGGGTCTACATAGCAAGTTCCAGGACAGCCAAGAATACTTAGTAAAATCTGTCTACAAAAAAAAAAAAAAAAAAAAAAAGTGACCAGTATCCCCAGCAGGCCCCTCTTCTGTGTTATGCGTCCTTACTGAGATGCTGTCCCCATTCCTATGTCCCCTACAGAAGACATAGGAAGCAGCCTGGCACGGGTGTGGCTAGCTGAGAATGGCCCTGGACACTTTGCTCCTTAACTGAGGTGCTGAATCTGTTCCCTATCCTGGTATCCACCGAGGTGATACTAACACCGGCAGCCTTGAGGTTTGACCAGCCAGCATAAATACATGTGCCCTCTGTTTGCCAGGCTTTGGAAGCCCAGGGGGCTCCCATTGGCCCTGCTGAAGCTGAGGTCACCATGCTGAATGAAGCCACTGTCCTAGGGAGATGGCCCTTCTAAGAAGCCTGTCCCCAGGCATGTGAACTATCTCCTAGCTACCGGCTGCTGCAGGATATGCCTCTCCAGTACCAAGTGAGGACCAAGAGGGAGACCATCAGCGACGTGTAGCTCAAAAGAACTTCTGATGACCACAGCCCCTTGACTATCCAATCTCAGAAGCAGGAGGACTTCTGGGCAGGGGAGTGCACATCTGTAATTAACATGTAGGAGGCTGATGCAGAAGGATTGGGAGTTTCAGGCAATTCTAGGCTATAAAGTGAATTTGTGCCAGCCTGGGCTATATAATGGGACCCTGTCATGGGGAGAAAAAAAGAAGGGGCTGGGAAAGCGGCTTTAAATGGCTAAGGGCACTGGCTGCTCTTACAGAGGACCTGGGTTCAGTACTCAGCACCCACATGGTAGCTCACAACTGTAACTCCAGTTCCAGGGACCCTGACCCTCTCTTCCGGCCTGTGTGTGTACCAGGCATGCACACAGTCCATTTGTATACATGCAGGCAAACACTCACATACACAGAAAAATTTTAGAATCTTAAAACACAAAGAAGTGAGAAATCTGGCATTGAACACAGGGCAGTCGACCTTTCCCCTCACAGTAGGACAAGAAGACACGGCACTCCATCTTGTGCTGCTTCCCTTGGGTCCGAAATCTCCTCCAGATGCTGCCACCCTGGTACTGTGAGATCCCATTCCAGGAGCCCTAAGTTCAAATCCTACCTTCATTGCTATCCCTGCTGAGCCCTGGCTCTCCTCTGTGGTGTGGTTAGGCTGCATGTGGTACCGCCTTCTGGTCTTACAGAGGTTGGTAGTGCCATGAGAAAGATCAATGCCTGCCCCAAACATCTAGCACTGTGTGACTTCCTGGAGGCTCCCTGTCTGAGAGATGAGCACTATAGGCTTCCCTTGCCAGACCCCTGCCTCTCTTTCTGATAGCTTTCAGCCTAGATGTCCCTCCTCGGTGAGGGCCTTGCTGGCCACCACGTGTTCTAATGAGAAGGACACATGTGCTCAGTTTTTCCTTGCCTGTGGTGGTGTGGGAAAGGCCTGTGTGTACTGATAGCATGGGCAATGAAGGAACCAATGAACAAACTCAAGAGAACCCCCCAGAGTGGGCCACAGGACCTAGCAATCCCTGTGTCCACAGAACACTATCCCTGGAACGGGTTTCTGCCCCACAACCTCCTTGCTCCTCAGGGAGACCCCAAGGAAGACAGAGGTGAGACAGCCCAGGATCCAGGTCCAGGGAGCTCCTGGAGTTAGAGGCAGAGGGGGTGGTATGAACCTGAGATGCATGCTGGTCAAACACTGTGTCAAATATAAAGGTACGTTCCCGGGACCGGTGCGCACGAAGTGTGTCCTCCGGGTCTTCGCCTGGATCCATGAGCACAACCACCTGGATGCATCAAGACAGAGGGGTCAGGGGAGGGCCAGTCAGACCCTGGCTGTGTTTCCTAAAGATTAAAGCACATCTTTAATCCCAGTACTGGGGAGGCAGAGACAGGTGGATCTCTGTGAGTTTAAGGCCCACCTGGTCTACAGACAGAGGATGGTTACACAGACAAACAAACAAACAAACAGATGTGTACCATCACTGCTGGCCTCAGGATGTTTTTCTCATTTGCTTCTCCACTTCAGTTTTTGAGGCAGGGTCTCTCACTGAGCCTGGAGCTGGCCATTGCAGCTAGACTGGCTGGCCAGTGAGATCCTCCTAGGTCTCTAGTTCTGGGGTTACAGGCTCACGAAGCTCCATCTGCTTTGTGTGGGTTCTGGGAATCCAAACTCAGGTCCTTATGCTTGCACGGTGAGCCCCTTACCTTGTCTCAGTCACTCACTGGGGGACAGTGTCTCCTGCTATCATTCGCTCAAGGCCTACCATATAACTCCCCTCAGCCAGTGGACTCCACAGTCACATAAATGGCTCAGATGGTGGAAGGTGGTGGCACACGGCTTTAATCCCAGCACTCAAGAGGCAGAGCCAGGCGGATCTCTGTGAGTTCGAGGCCAGCTTGGTCTACAGAGTGAGTTCCAGGACAGGCCCCAAAGTTACACAGAGAAACTCTGTCTCAAAAAACCAAAAACCAAAAAAAAAAAAAAAAAAAAGGCCCCAGAGAACCCCAAGCCCAGAGAGAACAGCCTACCATGCTTCAGCAACCCCACCCAACACAACAGACCACCACCCACCCGCTCTGGCCCCATAGTGACAGACTCCCCTGTGACCTAATGTCATCAGAGAAGGCAGGAGGCTATGGAAACTGTAAAGTACTGTGCTGGCCACTCCAGTTGCATTCAGGGCACAGGACAGGGGAGATAAAGGGACTATCCCAAAGCCTCCACCCACACGCTCCATTTCTCTGAGAGTCTGTCAGTCCCCAGGGCCCCTCAGTCCCCACATACACTATTATCAAGCAAGCCTGTTAAGATCCTTGGGGGCAAAGGGATTAAAGGAGCCCGCCCCAGGGACAAGGGGGGCAGGGAAATGGGCAGAGGCCAAATACAGCCTGCCTGGTGGAGACTTGGGGCTGAGCACCAGAGAGGAAGCAAGGCAGTAGAGCAGAGCTGGGTGGTTCTGAGGGTCCTGTCACATGACCACTACTTGCCCCTTATGTGTTCTTAGCTTTGGAAACCATAGTCCTGGGAGGCCAGGCTCTGCCAGGGCTTCTCCTGGCTTCTGGCCAGTGCTTGCTCCATGACATAAGCTAACTTTCTCTCCTCCCGGGGATGCACTGTGTCACAGGGGCTGCCTACCCACTGTGGCCAGGCCAGGGCTGCAGGAGGACTTAGATGGGGCTCCAGCGAGGGTCCTCTGAACAACAGGGCCTGGGAAGGGACTGTGGGGCTGGGAGTCATGCAAGTGGGCTCTGACCCCCAGAGCTTGATTTCTAACCCTACCCTGGTTCTCTGCTCACTCCGGCAGGAGCCTAGGTGTCTCTCAGGTCTCACCCAGTCTTCATATATGTGAAATGACAGTCCTCACAGAGCCTGCTCACTAAAGGGCCATAAAGGCTGATAAGAAAACACACACACACAGACCCCTGGGTGTTCACTGGGTCTTGGATCAGAAGTGTATATATATATATATATATATATATATATATATATTTATTTATTTATTTATTTGTTTATTGTGTATGTTTGTGTGAGTGCCATGGTGGGGACCACCTTTGGGAGTTGGTGTCCTCCTGCGACCTTGTGGGATCTGGGGATCCAACTCAGATCATCAGGCTTGCATACAGTACCTTCCCCTGCCAAGCTACTTTGTCGGCCTCAGAAAAAATATTTTTGTTGTTATAATGAACCTTATTCTTATTTGCAGATGGTATGATTCTATGCAAAAGACCTTACCCACCCCAGGAGAAGAACGTTAAGATGGATAGACGCTTTCAGCAAAGCGGCAGGATACAAAGTTAACAGCAACCATAAATCAGGAGCTGGGGTCAGTGAGATGGCTTAGTGGGTAAGGGCGCTTGCTGTGCAAGTTTGCTGGCCTGAGTTCCATCCCCAAGACCGCTGGGTGGTCATCTGAATGAAATATCCCCATAGGCTCAGATATCTGGACACATGGTCCCCAGCGGGTGCTGCTGTTTGTGAAGGATTAGAAGGTATGTGGCCTTGCTGGAGGAAGTATGCCACTGGGGGCTGGCTCTGAGGTTCCAAAGCCTCACACCATTGCCAATGTGTACTCTCTGCTTCCTGTTTGCAGTTCAAAATATGAGCGGTCAGCTTCCAGCTCCAGTTGCCATGACTCTACTCTGTCATCATGGGCTCTGTCCTGGCTAGTTTTAGGTCAACTTGACACAAGCTAAAGTCATCTGAGAAGAGGGAACCTCAACTAAAAAAAAAAAAAAAAAGTCTCCATAAGATCAGGCTGTAGGCTAGCCTATAGGGCATTGTCTTTCCTAATTAGTGACTTCATGAGGAGGGCCCAGCCCATTGTGGGCAGTGCCACCCCTGAGTTAGCGGCCCTGGGTGCTGTAAAAAAGCAGGTTGAGGCTGAGTGGGTGGTACTTGCCTTTAATCTCAGCACTTGCGAGGCAGAGGCAGATGGATGGTCTATAGAGGGAGTTCCAGGACAGCCAGAGCTACACAAAGAAACCCTGTCTCAAAAAACAAATAAACAAAAAAATACAGGCAGAGCAAGCCAGTAAGCAGCACTCCTCCATGGCTTCTGCATCAGCTCCTACCTTTAGGTTCTGGGCCAGTTTGAGCTCCTGTCCTGAATTCCTTTGACGATGAACAGTGACGTGGAAATTCAAGCAACATAGGCCTTTCCTCCCCGACTTGTTGT
The DNA here is from genome assembly GCA_902168325.1 of Peromyscus nudipes. Lineage (NCBI taxonomy): Eukaryota > Metazoa > Chordata > Mammalia > Rodentia > Cricetidae > Peromyscus > Peromyscus nudipes. Next base: position 14,679 of record CABHPH010146333.1, read on the forward strand.
GATCATGTTGTTTTGTCACAGCAATCCTAACTCTGCCTCAGACAGACTCTTATCTCTCTGGAACCGTAAGCCCAAATAAACTCTTCAATAAGCTGCCTTGGTCATGGCGTTTTATCACAGCAATAGAAAAGTAACTAATACACCTTGTAGAGGAGGAAGGAGAGAACTGACTCCACAAAGTTGTCCATGTCTACGCTGTGACATGCATGCCTACATACATCACACACACACACACACACACACACACACACACACACACACCAATAATACAACGAAGATAATAAATTAGTAGCCTTTTTATATACTAGTATTTCTCAACATGGGTCTCAACAAGAGGTCAAATGACCCTTTCACAGGGATTGCCTAAGACCACTGGAAATATCAGATATTTATATTATAATTCATAACAGTAGCAAAACTATAGTTATGAAGTAGCAACAAAAATAATTTTATGGCTAGGGACCACAACATGAGGAACTGTGTTAAAGGGTCACAGCATTAGGAAGGTTGAGAACCAGTATTATATAAGAATAACAAATATCTAAGGAAGAAATCAGACAAATGCTCCCATTCACAACTGCTTCAGGGGGAAAAATACTTTGGAATAAACCTAACAAAGTAAGTGAATAGTCTTTAAAACAACTTTAAAACACCCAAGAGAGACTGAAGATACTAGAAGATGGAAAGATCTCCCATATTCACAGACCTCTTCAATCAAGACTGGGAAAATACCAAAGACAGTCTACAGATTCAACACAGTCCCCATCAAAGTACCAACACCTCTTCATAGACAAAAAGGAAACAATCTGAAAATTCATCTGAAAGCAAAAAGACCTGGGATAGCCAAAGCCAGCCTGAGCACAAAGAGTACCGCAGGAAGATGACCTGGACTAGAGACATCGTAATAAGACAAAAGCACCGTAGTGGTACAGAGTCAGACACGGGTCAATGGAAGGGAAGACCCAGATATAAGCCCATGTATTAACCCTAACCCTGAGTCACCTTATTTTTTTTAAAGAGAGAGAAAAGACAGTCTGTGGCTGGCAAGATGGCTCAGCCATTAAGAGCACTTGTTCTTGCAAAGGACCTGGATTTGGTTCCCACCGCCCATGTTGGGTGGCTCATGACCACTTGTGACTCCAGTTCCAAGGGATTCAATGTCATCTTCTAACCTCTATGGGCACCTGGCATGAATGTGGTGCACAGACATATATGTGGGCAAAACACCCATAAAAAAAAAGTGTTCAACATCCTTAACCATGGTAGAAATGCAGATTAGAACCACTTTGAGATCCCATGTCAAAATGACTATAATCAACAAACGCGAGTGGTCTACTCACTGTTGGTGGGAATACAAACTGGCAGAGACATCCTGGAAACCAGTGTGGAGGTTCCTCAAGAAGCTAAAAATATGCCAGCGGTGGTGGCGCACATCCTTAATCCCTGAACGCGGGAGGCAGAGGCCTGCAGATCTCTGAGTTTGAGGCCAGCCTGGTCTACGGAGAGAGTTCCAAGACAGTCAAAGCTACACAGTGAGACTCTGCTTTGAAAAAACAAAACAGAAAAAAACAAGAAGGAGGAGAAGATAAAGAAGCTGAAGCAGCAGCTGAAAACAGATCTTCCGAATGACCCAGCTACACCAATCCCGGGCACGTACGCAGAGGTCTGTGCACCCCCCACACCCCATGCTTGCTCATCCGTGCTCATGGCCGCTCTACCCTCAACAGCTGGAAAGCAGAAGTGACAATGGACAGTGAAAGTGTGACACATGCACACAATGGAAACGTATGCAGCTGTAAAGAAAAACGAAGTTGTAAAGTTTGTCAGTAAATAAACGGAACTGGAAAATACACAAAGTGAAGTTACCCAGGCCCAGAAAGACACCACCACATGTTCGCTCTTATATATGGATTCTAACTTCTATCTTTTTATACATAGGTTCTATATGGTCATGAGATGGGAGCAGACACTAGACAGGGGCTCACAAGAAAATTATTTTTGGCATGAAATTATCCTATGACTAAGCCTCAGTAAATGTTATCTATACTTTATTTAAAACCCAAATGTCATGGTTGTTTGGATCGGCATCTGACCATTTATGAGAAACCTTATATTCCTGGGCATGCTGTTAGGAATTCCTGCTTAAATTCCCTTTCAAATGCATCTCCTCTTTTGATCAGAGATGTTACTCAAAGTGGTGTGGTGTTGCGTTTGGGAGATTATTTCTACACATTTAACTGTTTCCATTGAATTTCTTTCTTTTTTTGTTTTTTTTGGGTTTTTTGTTTGTTTGTTTTTTGTTTCTTTTTGGGACAATATTTCTCTATGTAACAATCCTGGTTGTCCTGGAACTCACCCTATAGACCAGGCTGGTCTCAAACTCACGGAGATCTACCTGCCTCTGCCTTCTGAGTGCTGGGATTAAAGGCGTGTGGCACTACCACCCAGCCTGAGTTTCATTTTTATTTTGATATCTTTCATCTGAGTTCTCATTGTATAAATTTAAATCCTGAAAATAATACTCGAGGATTTGGAGAGTTGGCTCAGCAGTTGAGACTGCTTGCTGCTCTTGCAGAGGTTTGATTCACAGCACACACAGTGGCCCAACGTCATCTGTAACTTCAGACCCAGGGGACTGAATGCCTTCTTATGACCTCTACAGGCACCAGGCATGCACAGAGTGCATTTACACACATTCAGGCAAAACATATATACATATAAAATAAAAACAAGTAAATCTGAGCCCATCCTGGTGGTGCACACTTTTAATCCCAGCACTCAGGAGGCAGAGGCAGCAGATCTCTGTGAGTTCAAGGCCAGCCTGGTCTACAGAGTGAGTTCTAGGACAGCCAGGGCTACACAGAGAAACTCTGTCTCGAAAAGCCAAAGTAACAACAACAACAACAACAAAAACAAATCTTTAAAAAGTAAGATTGGGTGAGAAAAACGAACATTATTGGGAAAAGTTAGCAGGATTTTGAATGTGTCTACAAAGTTAGACGATGCTGGATCAATGTCTACAAGATGAGACGATGCTGGATCAATGTGTGCTTCCTGATTTCCTTGCTGAAGTCAGATGCCAGGATGTGTGAGGAGTCAGTGAAGTCGTGAGTGAACATGTGCTGTTGACATGGCACAGCCATGCCAAGGACTCCAATGCATCAGTCCCTTGGGAGTGGCAAAGCCTTGCCTAAGTGAGGCTCAGAGAGATTAGAACTCCTTCCTCTGTTCCAAGTGCAAATGCTAACGGTGTGTGCAGACAATGCCTATCATAGTTTTCTCCCCCTGGATATTTACCGCCTGAAGATTGCTTCCTACAGACACCGTCCCTCCTGCCTCCTTGTTTATTGGTATGCAATAACCCCACCTCCCTGTTCAACCATATAAAATAAATACATTGAGCTTCTGGGGGGGCTTTGGCTTCTGCATCCAAGAGCCAAGCCCACCCAACCCCAGCTTATCTGTTTGTCTTTTCTTCCTTCTCTCAATGTTGTAGTCAGGTCAATCCCTGGAGCATGCTGGATGTGGCAAGAATGCTGCTGGTTTTTGTTGTTGTTTGTTTCATTTTTGTTTGTTTTGAGAGAAGGGTTCTCTGTATAGTCCTGGCTGTCCTCTGTAGACACTCTGCAGACTAGGCTGGCCTCAGACACAGAGATCTGCCTGTCTCTGCCTCTCCAGTGCTGGGACTAGAGGTGTGCTTTTAGTCTGGCTTTTTCCCCCAATGTGTGGTGGTGTGGTGTATGGGTGCACACAGAAGGACCTCAGATGTCCTGCTCTGTCACTCTGCCTTATTCTAACCTTGAGACAGTGTCTCTCATTAGGCAAGCTACCATCAAGCCCCCCGAATCCTCCCATCTCTGCCCTCTACAGCACTGGGGTTACAGGTGTGTGGGTACAGACATGCCCAGCTTTTTACACGGGTGCTAGGCAACCAAGACCCTCTGAACCATATCCCCAGCCCTTGTTTTTTGTTTGAGAAAGTGTCTAGCTGTGCAGTCCAGGTAGGCCTTGAATTCATGATACTCCTGCTCTGGCCAGCCCATGACAGAATTCTAGGCATGAGCCACCATACCCAGATGAGAATATTTTTGTTTTAAAGAGATATATGATGGAATGTTTGGGTGGGGAGGGGTGTTGTGCCCCTAACTGACTCCAAATGATCCAGAGAAATGGAGTCAGAGCCCAGGGGAGTGAAACAGGGCCCCAGACTTTGGTACAACTGGCTCCATGATGGAAGTACCATTCAGGCCATAAAACTCGGCATGTGGACAGCACCACCTGCCAAAACTAAAACAAAGGCCTAATCCATCAAAGCCTATAGTTCTGGGAAAGTCTCTAAATGTACTAACATTGCTTTTTGGCTTCTGTAGTTCTGCTCTGGCTAACTGATCTTGTTAACTAAAATATGGACATGGTTTTTGTGCTTAAAAGCTCACCCCGGGAAAGGCTCGGGGCTACACTGGGATCCTGAACATCCAGCTGTAGTTGTCAGCCAACTAATGAAGACTTTCTATTGGCTTAATGTCTGAGCAGCCTTCTCTGGTGACTATCCTAAACCGGGAGAGGGGCAGAGTGAGGCAATATATGAGGTTAAGGGAACACTGGGTCATGGCCTTCCCGCAACCTCTCTATTGGTTTGAAGTTGTTTCAAAATAAAAAGAATAGTAACTGGGTTTGATTGATGGTGCACACCTTTAATCCCAGGACTCAGGAACCAGAGACAAGTGGATCTCTATGAGTTTGAGGCCAGCCTGGTCTATATGGTCAGATAGAAAGAGAAGAGGAAGAGGAGGAGGGGAGGGTGAGAGGGGAAGAGGAGAGGAGGAGGAGGGGAGGGAGAGGAGGAGAGAGGAAGGAGGAAGAGAACTGAACTTATCACAACACAGGTGAACCTCAAAAACATTGAGCCACACATAGAAGGCCACATACCACACATTGACATGGAGTGTCCAGAAACCAGTCAGAAGTGGGGTGGCAGCTGACAGGTGTAGGGGTCTATGCGGAGTGTATAGATGAAGAGAGTCCTCTTGTTTACTTGAAAAGGGTGGATGGGGAAGTGATGTAATTATATTTTAATTCTTAAAAGTTTAAAAAGAAAAAGGTGAGATTTTGAACCAGGAGGTGGTGGTACACCTCTGTCATCCCAGCACTCAGGAGCTGAGGCAGGAGTTCAAGGCTAGCCTAGGCTACACAGGGAGACACTGTCTCAAGAAAAAAAAAAAGTGAATTTTCTCTGGTGCTAATTTCACCTTGATTTGTGTGTGTATGGTTGGGTGTGCATACACAGATACGTATGTGTGGCCAAGGGCTCGGGGAGGCCAGAAGTTAGGCATCTGCTGTCTTCTCAGCTGTTCTCCATGTTTTCTGTTTTTTTGTTTTGGTTTTTCGACTCTGTATAGCCCTGGCTGTTCTGGAACTCCCTCTGTAAACCAGGCTGGCCTCAAACTCACAGAGATTCGCCTGCCTCTGCTTCCCGAGTGCTGGGATTAAAGGCGTGCACCATCACACTCAGCCTCTCCACCTCATTTTTAAACATGGTCTCCCACTGGACCTTGAGCTCACCAATTCAGCTAGATTAGCTAACCCTGGAACCCCAAGGATGCCCCTTGTGCAGGGATTACCAACACTCGCCACCATGCCCAGTTTTCCCATGAGTTAGGGTTAGAATTCATTATGCATGCACATCAAGCAGCTACTGGGCTCTCCCTCGAGCCCTTTGCCTTGATGTTCCAGCATGAGCTGTCTTTTGAAGATTTTTTTGTTGTTGTTGTTATGTGTATGGGTGTCTTGGTGCCCACAGAAGCTAGAGGAGGGTGTCTATCTGGTACTGGAGTGGACAGATGGCTGTGAGCCACCACATGGGTGCTTCCTCTGGAAGAGCAGCCCAGGCTCTTCACTCCTGAGCCGCCTCTCCAGCCCCACGCACTGTCTTCTGTCCTGCTCACAGTCACACATCCGCACCTATGAAGCAGTGGTCCCGCCCTCCCTACTCAGCTCACTTCTGCAGCTGACACCACTTTATTGCTGCATCGGAACACTGGCACCCGGTGTGCACTGTTTAGCGGTCCATGACCTCAGTGCTGATTCACCCCAATGGCAGCTCTGCCAATGCACCCCTCCCTTGGGTGCTCTGAGTCCCAGTGGGCAGCCCTTGGCAGGGATCTATGTGTACCCACATTTTGGGTTGTTGGCTCGAGTGTAAACACCCTGCCTGAGCACCGTCTCATGGACTACCTCACTAATGTCCCTAGTGACCAATAGGGACATTCTGTCCATCTCACAAAGCCTGGCTCGAGATTCCTTCTAAGTGACAGCCAAAGGCAAAAGTTTCTGAGGTGTGGGCAACTGAGTGCTGAGCCTTTCTCCGAAGTTCTCCCTGGCAGCATGAGCCCCACCCTGCAGCCAGTAATCACCCGAAGTTTCTGAAATCAGATCTGGCACTCAAATGTGGCCTTCCAAGTCTCTCCACGCTGTCTCTCCTACGTTCCCACTTTGGTGTCTCAGCAGAGACCTTTTTGGAGCAGACAGCACCAAGGAACTAATGCACTTTCTGTTAATGAAAGGAAATTGGGAGGCTGAAGCAGGAGGGTTGCTGTATGTGCAAGGCTAGCTAGTGAAGTACTAGGTGAACCTGGGCTGTAAAGTGAGACTCAAAAAGGAAAAATTTTTTTGTTTGTTTTTGCTTTTGTTTTTTCGAGACAGAGTTTCTCTGTGTAGTTTTGGTGCCTGTCCTGGAACTCACTCCATAGATCAGGCTGGCCTCGAACTCACAGAAATCCGCCTGGCTCTACCTCCCGAGTGCTGGGATTAAATGAGTGTGCCACCGCCGCCCAGCCAGGAAAAATTCTAAAAACCAAACAGGTGACTCAGTCAGTAAGGTGCTTGCAGAAGACACAGTTTGATCCCCAGAACCTGAATATACCCACAAGCTGGGCCTGGTGGTACTCAATTGGAGTCCCACTGCTTGAGAGGCAGAGGCAGGAAAATCCCCGGGGTTTGCTGGCTAGCCAGCCTAACCTAATCAGTGAGGCCTGGGTCCGAGTGACAGTCTGTGTCTCAAAAACCAACAAGGGCTTATGAGATGACTCAGCATCGGGTAAAATCGTCTACTGTCAAACCCGAGGACCTGAGTTTGCCCTGGGACCCAACCAGCTCCAGCAAGTTGTCCTCACTCTCTCCCCCTTTAACTAACACACACACACACACACACACACAAACACACACACAAACCCACAGATAAAAAGTTGTGTGGAAAGTGCTTGTCAGCTAAGCTCTGCCCCAGAACAGAGCCAGGCCACCTGAGCGAACGCCTCTAGTCTCACCTGGTCCCCCACTTTGTGGGCTATGACGGTGGCCCCTTCCTCCAGTTCTGTACTGTTGAGTGGACGGATCCGAAGCGCCACCTGTGGACAGGGCACAGGCAGCACCAAGATCCTCAGCAGGACTCCATTTCCCATCCTCAGTCCCTGTGCTCTCAGTGAGGGGGTAGCCTTCCCCTCACTCAAACCTAGACCCAACTTGCATGGAGCTGCCTCCCAGAAGGCCTCTGAGGGACTGGTGGTGACGTCACTGCCACGGAACAGAGAGAAGAGGAGCAACTTGCCCAAGGTCACATAGCTGTCTGTTTTAGCTGTGATCAGAAAGGAAACCTACCTGCATCTTCCAGCCCTCTATGAGCATTCAGGAGAAGGAACCTGGGCTTTGCATGTCCCTCAATTCTGCCCAACCCATGTGTAAGGGTATCTTTGATGGTACACAGACGACAAGGGGCCAGTCTGTCTTAACCAGACACAGGTGCCAGGGGGCTTCTAATACAGTTCATCCCAAGGCTGAGCGGGACAAGGAGCCTGACAGGTCTGGCAAGGAGCTGTGGTCTGCCCCACAGCTGGGGTCATAGTCCAGACCCTGGGCTTTCTGAGGATGGAGGATCAGAGAGTAGGATACAGGGGTAAGAACGTGTGTATCCCTGGGTCCCAGGAAAGTCGGAACCAGGAGTGGGGCATTGGTCTTTCAAGGATCCATGAGTACAGGGTTTGGGGCTTCTTGGCAGGGGTAGAGGCAGGAAGGGGCTGGAGTTAGCAGGGGACACGAGGGAGGGTACTCACCATGAGCTGCTGGTCCTTGGGTTCCATCTCCCTCAGGGCTGGGCTGCCCCGGGCTGGAGAGGGGTCTGCAGTCTGGTGGGAGGGCATGCTGCAAGTCAGAACTGGAGGTCCCCAGCTAACCTAGCAGAGTCGGAGGCAAGGAGATCTTCCCAGACCAGCCCCGCCCTGCTCCGCTCCCCAGGCTCACTCTGGTGACATCAGCTGGGTCCCCAGAGGTTGGGCTGGGCCAGCATTGAGCTCATTTACTAACCTGGTGTCACCCCACCTGTCTCTTTGGCCAGGACAGCCCTCATGGTTTGAGCAGTCCCCAAGCAACCAGACAGACCTCACAGATGACATCATGAGGAGGACCATGACAAGAACCCTGTTCAGCTTGTCTCTAGTCCTCTTACACCACAGAAGCCTCTGGCCTAGAGATAAGCCCACCTTAGAGAACCCTGCAGTATGGTGCCCTTTCTCACCTGAGCCCAGGAGCAATGGTCATCCACACAGCGGCCACCTCAGAACAGCAGGTCAGTGTTTGTGGCTTCCCTCCCTCTCAAAGTGACAAAACAGCAACAGATGAAACCAAATGAACTGATTTCAGCTGTCAGCGACCTTCCAGGGTCTTTCATAGATGACCAAGTTTCTGGTACAATTTCCAGCCTTCGGTGTCTTGTCTGAACACCCAAGAGGGATTAAGGATGGAGCTGGTGGATTTACTGCCTCACCTCTTCCATGGGATCCCCGAGGACGTCCTGCTCTGTGAACTTCCCAGCCTGGCCAAGAAGATTGCACCAGCAATGTCACACAGGTAAGCTGGGGTGGCACAAGCTGTTAAGAGCCAGGCTTGGGGACTGGAGAGATGGTTCAGCAGGTAAAGGCACCTGCCATGAAAGCTGACGACCTCAGTTCCATCCCTGGGATCCACACAGTGTAAGAATCAACTCCTGCAAGTTGTCTTCTGACCTCTGTATGCATACACACAATGTATGTAGAAACAAACAAACAAGCCGGAAGGTGGCGGTGCACGTCTTTAATCGCAGCACTTGGGAGGCAGAGGCAGGCGGATCTCTGTGAGTTGAGGCCAGCCTGGGCTACAGAGCGAGATCCAGAACAGGTACCAAAACTACTCAGAGAATCGCTGTCTTGAAAAACAAACAAACAAAAGCCCCCCAAACAAACAAAAAACATATCTATAAGAGCCAGGCTCAGGAGCTGTTCAGTGGGTAGAGGTACTTTGCTTACAGGCCTGGAGACCTAAATTCAATTCCTGGGATGCACATCCTGGAAGAAGAGCTTCCTGTAGGTTTCCCTCTGACCTCCACAAGCATGCACAGCTTGCACACATACACACAAAATACTATGAAATAAAAACTATTTTTTAAAAAAAGAGCCATGTTTACCTGGGAGGTGGCCCACACCTTTAATCCCAGTACTCAGGAGGCAGAGGCAGGTGGATCTCTGTAACAAAAAGCTACAGATTGATTCTATGGAACCCAAACTTAGGCTTTCTGTGAGGACTCTGCCTAGAGCTCAAGCTAACGCACAGGGTCATGGGAAACTTAAGGCTCCCCTGAAGCAAATCCCACCCTCTCTCTCAGAAATCAAACCAGTTTAGCTGTGTGAGGCCAGAACTACCACTCCTTAGGTAGGTCACATTCCTTCTCTTCCTTAGCATCTGGGTCAACCTTGGGCATCAGGAGATGTTTGCCACAGGGCAGGGAAGGGATTAGGGCCCAAGGAAACACAACTCCCCCACTACCCCCCAGCCTCCAGAAGCCAGGGTGAAGCCCACCCATGCTGAGCCCTGAGCACAGGCTGTCCTGAGGCAGGAGCCTTCCCTAAACTCCAGCTGCACCACAGAAGACAGGAAACAGGACTTCACAAATGCTCTCACTTAGAAATCACAGAAAACAATCACAACCAAGTTTCAAATAGTGAAAAGTTTAGCACTATTAAGAACCTTCTGACGTACAATGGGCTGTGGTGACGCACACCTTTAATCCCAGCACTCAGAGGCAGTAGGGGCAGGCAGATCTCTGTGAGTTTGAGGCCAGTCTGGTCTACAGAGTGAGTTCCAGGACAGCCAGGGCTATCACACAGCAAAAACAGTCTTGAAAAACCCAAACCAAAAACCCTGCAAATGTGCTGTATCTGTGTGCCTTTTCCATCTCACCGCTGTGAGACTCACGTGTTTAAAGAGCATGGGAGTGGCCATACCCTGGGGTAAAACCGCTGAAGGGCTGCAACCAGGATGGAACCTCAGAGAGGCCAAAGGGATAAGGAATCGAAGACCCTCAGGAGGAGAGGTGAGCCACCTCCCAAGGCTGATGCATACAAATCACTAATCTTTGTCTTCTGCTCCCATGTCTGTGGCAGCCTGACCTCTGCTGGAGGTACATGCTCTGCAGACGTACCACGGCTGTGGGCCCAGCCTGGGGTGGCTCTCTGGTCACAACAGATGCAGAGGCAGGCTGTGTAGAGCATGGCCACAGCTCACTCTGGGTGAGGCCATCTATACTAGTTTGTTGTCTTCTCTACTGGACACGAGGTAACTGCAGAGAGGTATGTGTCTAAGCGGCTGACCCCTCTATGCCTGTTTTCCAACTTGTCCAATTCTGGCAAAGCCAAGGGTCCTGTGGGGTGAGGTGATGAGCACTGTCTCACAGAAACAGATGGAAGACACTGTATCTGGGATCCGGCACACTAGCTCCTGACTAGATTTCAGATGGGCTCTCAACAAGCCAGGAGCAGGTGTGCAAACACCCTCACCCCAGGGAGAGGGAAAGGGCAGGCCTCCAGGCCACTGACAACTGCAAAGAGGAGACAACATTTCACACAGGGTTGCTTTTATTTCCATAGCCAACCTGCGCAGAGGCCCTGCCACAACCCAAACAGGTGCGAGGTGCTGGGCGCCTCCAGAGCCACCGGCACAAGCACGTGGTGGGCGTGTAGTCCCCCTGAAGGTCTCCAGGCCACGCGCAGGACAGGAAGTCCGTGGATGGGAGGGAAGCCCACTGAGCTGCAGGTGGAGGCTCTGGAAACACCTCGGGCAGCAGGAGGAGCCACCAGGAGCACTTCAGTGAGGCCCCACAGCAGACACGGCATAAAAACCCACACAGGGCAAATGTGAGCGGAGCCTCGAGTGTCCCCACTGTGGACCCAGGGGCTGAAGGCACAGAGCTGTGTCGGGATGGAAGAAGCCCGGGTGCACTCGCAGTCCAGAGCAAGAAAGCACAATGAGAACCCAGCCCGAGGGAGGCTCTCTGTGAAGGGCGGCCTCGGATCCTGGGCGCGGCACAGTGACACTGCAACAGACCAAGCACCACAGTCAGCCACCAGCAAGGGACCAAGCGGGAGTCTTCACCGACCACACTCCAGGCCGAGGGGCAGTGCCTCAGGCTGAGAGCGGGCCTGGCTGTCAGTGGCACCCACATCACCCCAGCTGAGCTCATGGTTCCTCCAGGGAACCCAGCACCACACGCAGGCAGACCCTCCCTCCTGGAACTGTGGCCTGAACCAACACCACCGACACGGGGACAGTGTCGTGCCCAATCACCCTTCTTGAGCACGGCCCGCCCTTGTGCCAGCCCCCACTTCTTCCCAAGCTTCCTATCAACCACCAGATGGCACTACCATCTTCCTGGGGTGTCTTCTATGTGTGGTCGACAAGCAGCCAGAGACTCAGCAGGCATTCATTCCTGTCTTCACGTTCACAAGTCTTACCACAGTGCTGAGGTCACTCTTGACTTCCCAGAGGAATGACCTCCTCAGTGACGAAAAACTCGATGGTCTCCTCCTCCCAGTCATCCACGTTGCTGTCCAGCTCGTCAGTGTCCACCCCTGAGAAGACAGAGAGCAGGCTGACCCCTGGGACGCAATGCCAGCTGCAGGCTTAGTTCACCCCCTTGAGGGACCACTCCACTTGCAGACAAGCCCAGAAGCTTGGTTACCTCCCCGTAGTTCTAGACGCTCGGTCTTCTGCTTCATGTAGAGTTCCTGGGCCATTTTTCGGTATTGCCGGAAGTCTTCCATCATGGTCCGCCTTCTTTCCACCAGTTCCTATCATGTGGGGAAGGTTGCAGGGCTGAGCAGGACACATTTGCTCAGTCACAGTGACCCGTTCTGTGTCTAGCAACCATTGCTGAAGTTCGGAAGAGGGCAAGCAGAGCTCTGTGTGCTGGGCAAGCCTTCCAGGGAACCTCCCTTAAAGGAGACCCCCATTTCTCTTCCCGACTCCATTCCCTCCTGCTTCTACCAAGGAAAAGCCAGCCTCTCCCCCGTGTTAGTGGCTGTTGGTTCCAAGAACCAGTGCTGACCCTGTGCTCCCCATTGCCAGCTGCCCCCTCACACGTGGGAGCACAAGCCAGACCAGGGTCCTGGCACACACCTCTCACTACTGCCCAGGCCCAGACAGGGATGGGCTCCGTGAGCACCCCCTCAGGCTCACCTTTGAAGCTTTGGACTGACTCAAGCGATCCTTCTGCTCGAAGATCTTAGAGTATTTCTTCAGATCCTTTTTAATTTGCTGAAACCAAGACAAGTCTCTCAGGACTGAACCTTCAAAGCAAGGACTGCAACTGCTGCCTTCAAAGATGCCAGTGTACACTGACAGCCTCCAGGACTAAGAGGATTCAGCCCCAGGGCACCAGCATGCCCGGCTGGGGAATCTCATTTCGTGGAGATGATTCCTAGGGTGAGTCACTCCCAGTTCCGACATAATATCACAAGCCTATCCCATTACCTAACCCCTCCTAGCTCTTCCAAACCCACTGGGACTTGTTTTACAACCTGTGTGGCTTAGGCAGACTCCTGGGTTTTTGGAGAGTGGGGAACAGACAGGAAGTATAAAATCATCTTTTTGCTTTACAGCAGAGTCTGGCAAGAACTCACAATCCTCCTGCCTCAGCCTACTGAGTTTATAGGTATTGCCTAGCCTGCAAGTTTGGAGTTAGTGCCTGACACTGCTTCAGGTCAGGTCTCACTGGCCCTGCCTATCTTCAAAGGCCTTTCCATGTTACAGCTCCACTCCCCACTCACTGCTCCTGTCAGTCACAGGACAAATGCCTCATATCCTTCAGTGCGACAACACCCCCCACACCCCCAGCAAGGCAGGGACCACAGACCTTTATCTGATCCTGGCTGAGGAGTGTTGGGGGCCTTGGTCTCCAGAGCAGCTGGCAGAAGCGGTCCTTGTTGTTCTTCTGGAGAAGGCGTCCTTGGAAGGTCCATAGCCAATAAGCATTGTCCACCTAGAGGGCAGTGGGGTCCATCATGCAAAATATGCAAGGCCACCATGGGACCTTTACTCTCAGTAGCCAGAGCACCAATCTGTGCTCAGCATGCTGCCTAAACCAAACCCTGCTCCTGGCTGTGCTCATCTTCCACAGGAAGGCGGTTAGTAAACACACAAGGATTTAAGGATCCCATGCCAATAGCAGTCGGCAGCTGCTTCTCCCAGTGCAGGCCTGCTTATCACTGGGGGGCTTTGACAGGAAACTTCCCCAGCAGCGCCAGCTACTGACAGTCCCAGCTACAGCTCAGCCAGCTAACCTTTGTCTTTCCCAGCAAGACTCAACACAGCACTGCCTTAACTCAAATGCTGGGCTCTGGGAGTTTTATGGACTGAATAGAATGGTCCCACACCGGACTTAAGAGTTTCACTTCCTTTTTTTCCTCCCCTCTTTTTTTTGGGGGGGGGTGCTGAAGGCGGAACCCAGGACCTTCTGTATGCTAGGCAGGTGTTATGCACTGATATCCCCAGTCCTATAAGATCCTAAACAAGGGGATGGAGAGATGGCTCAGCAGTTAAGAGCACTGACTACTCTTCCAGAGGACTCGGGTTCAATTCCCAGCACCCACATGGCAGCTCACAACTGTCTGTAACTCCAGTTCCAGGGGACATAACACCCATGGTGAAAATCCAATGCACATAAAAAATAAGTTTGTTTGAACAGACTAGCTCAACTGACCACCCATCAGTAAACACAGAAAGCAGTCTGCCCACAGCAGGCACAGTGGCCCATGCTCTGGAAGCCTCTGAATCAGATGGCTCCCTAAGCCGCAAAGGCTTGTGAGTCACCAGGGTCCCTGGATAGAATGATCACACAGAGAACAGTTTCTGTCACCAGCCTTGAGAGACTTCATTACCGGAGGGTCCAGCATCTGTCACTTCCTACCTTATGGCTCCACCACGACACAGAGGTGACCACGTAGCGGCCCGTTGGGTCCCACTCAACGTCAGAGGCCATGTAGTGTTCTGCAATGTTCATGACGGTGCAGTCTGAAGTGTCGACAAACGCCAAGGCACCATTCATGCTGTGGGGTAACAGGGCAGCTGCATCCCACAATCACCCTGCATCCCTACTCTGAGATGCCTCTAACTTCCATTGGGTCACAAGGGTGGGAAAGGAGCAAGGAGCAAGGTGCCCACTCTCTGCTGGGCTGTAGCTCCCTGGACTTCAGCCCCGTTGTCCTCAGTGACAAATTTCCTATGGACTTCATGAGACTGGGATCAGGACATGGTGTGTGCACAAGAGCTCTGTGACATCTAGAGAAGGTGGTACCTGAGGGAGCCTCCAGAACTAGAGTACCATGCACACCACAGTGGGAGCAAGCTGCGGCATCCCTTCGCACCAGAGGCCACGGCTGGATTTGCTCGCTAGTCTTCTGTGCTCAGCTGGAATGCAGGGGAGCAAAAGAAAGGCACCCCAACCAGAGGGCAAGGCTGGTCCAGCTAAGCATCTGTCCCACTGAAGACACGGGATTCCCAGGAGGGAACGTAAGGCTACGGTCACTCAAGAGGTGTCATCTGCAAGTCACTACAGAGGTCATCGGCCTGCTTTGGCTGGAGGCTCAGCTGTGACAATTCTCAAGTGAGATGATGATCCTCCATCTCAACACAAACCCTCAGGAGGCAGGGTGTTGCTTGCCACACTGGGCAGGGCCCCAACTCACCTCCTCAGCCCGGCCAGCACCACGAACTGCCCCTGGGGACTCCAGAAGATGGTGTTTGCTTGTTGCTTGTCAAACATCTCTGCAAGGAATAGCAAGCACCTGTGAGGGGACTGCTGCCAGTGCCTCCAGCTAAGACAGCGCCACCCGAGGAGGGCTGTGCCACCCGAGAAGGGCTGGCAAAGACAAAGTCCACGGACAACTCGGACACAAACGCACTGGTCACCTTAGGAGAACTACATGAAAACAATTCTGCACTCAGCTAAACATGAAGTCATACTGCATGCTTAAGGGTGGTGGATGCTGGCTGCTGCCAAGTATGGTGGGTACTACTTTCAACTTCACATGCAGCCGGACTAAGAGTGCACTTACAGTAACTACAGCAGTGACTCTTCTCTGAAGTCCTTGGTGTCCAGTAGACTGTCAGGGACTGACTTCAACAACACCAAGGACCAACCTACTCAAGCCATCATTTTAGTGTGCTCACAGAACTTCAAGCATATCATCTTCCCAGTCACCCGACACTGGGGAAGCTGGCAAAGCAAACAGGGTGACTCCTTGCCTAGACCTTCAGGCCTCTCTCAGCCAGCCATCTGCCTGCACAATAGGCCATTAACATCTGGGTGTCTCCTTGGTCACAGCAGTAGCGTGGGAGGGGGCGAAGTCTTGGCACTACAGCCATATTTGCCCTGATGGGGTGAGAGTCTCACATTCAGAGAGCTATAGGACAACTGTCCCATCTGGCTCCAATGCACGGTGGAGCACTGACTGTGACCCTGGTGCTGATAGCCCGAAGAACACTCATCACACACAGTCAGGAGACAAATAACCCCTTTCCTGGTGTTGGTTATAATGGGACACAAGTCTTCTGATTGTCTGCAACTGTCCACATTTTATATACCCAAGGGAATCAACAATATAACACAGCCACTGTTCCTAAAATGGTTAGACTCCGATAAAGGAAAGCACGCTGCTCACAGGTCTCAGAAGCTACTAAGATACACAAAGCCCAAATCCAAGAAAGCCATGATATGACTGCTAGGGTACAGGGAACAGGGGGATGGCTTCCTATAAAAAATGTATGGAGTCTGGTCTACAGAGCGAGTTCCAGGATAGACTCCAAAGCTACACAGAAAAACCCTGCCTCTTTGGCTGGAGAGATGGCCCAGCAGTTAAGAGCACTGGCTGTTCTTCCAAAGGTCCTGAGTTCAATTCCCAGCAACCACATGGTGGCTCACAACCATCTATAATGAGATCTGATGCCCTCTTCCTGCCTGTAGGCAAAACATGCAGGCAGAATACTGTATACATAATAAATAAATCTTAAAAAATTTAAATAAATTACTAAAAAAAAAAAGCAGACCCACCCCAGTGAGGGCAACATAACCTGCTGACTTGTGTGGGGCTGTCACGACACGAGGCCAAAAGTGAGCGGCAGCAGCCCCCGGGGAGCCCAAGCCGGGCTACATGCTGACTCCATGTCAAAAGGGGGCGTGTCTTTTGGGTATGCACTGCCACACGAATGGGACCCTTCCTGCTGAAGCAGATAGAGGACCTGAGGACTAAGGCAGGCTGAGGGGCAGAGGGCAATAGTCCAAGAGAGGAAATGACAGCGGCCTCCAAAAACAATGGCGGAGTTAGAACTGAGAAACCTTAGATGAGGGTTTATGTGCTCCCTCTGTCCTGAGTCACCCAACCTCAGCATCCTGCCTGTCATCTGACCCAGAGTTTCAATCCAGGCCCCCAACCTCAGCATCCTGCCTGTCATCTGACCCAGAGTTTCAATCCAGGCCCGAGAAGATCTCTAGAGGGAGCCTGAGGCGGGCAGACTGCTTACTGATGAGTTCGATCTTCCCGTTGCTCTTTACGTGGTAGAAAGAGACAGATATCCGAGGGGCCTCGCCATGCAGCACAGCAAACTTACTGCCATTGGGTTCCCAGGCAAAGGCTATGATGGTTTCTACAATCAACAAGAAGAGAAGTCAGTGGTCGCCATCTTTCACAGCGACATCTGCATTTACAACTGGAGAAAAGCACCCCCAAACCTCAGATTCCCTATCAGGACCACAGACGGACTGACGGCAACAGTAAACAGAAGTCAGCAGAGTTCAAAGGCAGCTGGTTTAATCTGCTTGTGACGCTGGGTTGGTAACATGTCCAGGCCAGGCTAGAACTTGTAATTTCCGGCCTGGCCTCCTGAGGGCTAAGATCACAGGCCTGTGCCACCACACTGTCATTCCTTACATGGGAGATATGATTTTTTTTTTTTTATAGAAAACAAAGTAAAAGCCACATGAAAGGCACAGGCGCTTTGCCAGACAAGGCAGAAACTATCTGGCTATTTCGGCAAAGGAGGGAAGTTAGAGGGAAAGGAAAGTACATTAACCTTTTATTAAAGAAAATTGAGGGTGGGCATGGCGGGGAACGCCTTCAATGTCAACACTTGTGAGGTAGAGGCAGGTGGATCTCACCGAGTTCCAGGCAGTCAAGGATGCAGAGTGAGACCCTGTCTCCCCGCACCAAACAGGGAAAAACAAAAACTGAAAGCCAAGTCCGGTGGTGCAGGCTGAAGCACGAGGCCCGGGGGTCGGGCTGTAGAATGAGACTTTATTTCACAGAAACCAAAACAGCTGAAACTACAATCAGCACGTCACTCATTCAAGGCCATTCCTAGGCATGGTGGTGTGCACCTGTCTGTCACCACAGTGCAGGAGGACAGATAGGAGGATGCCCACGGCTAGCCAACCTAACCCGTGTGCTCTAGGTCAGTGTGATCTGGGCTGGCCGCTCCTGCTGACCCCCACCTCAGTACACTGCTTGAGCACCTGGCTCATGCAGAAGCTGTCCAAGACAAGGGCCCAGAAGGCCCTTCCTGCTACACGGAAGCTTACCTTTCATCTCAACAACGTCAACAGGGACCTGCTTCTCCCTCATTCGGAAGATCTCAAAATTTGTGACAACACCCTGTTGATAAAAATCAAAAAGAAGGGGTAACATTTTGCAAGGTGAAGGCATAGGAAAGATGGGGAGGAGTTCATGTGAACAAGCTAGCACTCAGCCCCCCGCCCCCACATCCACATCCCTAACGCTGGTGATACAGCTGCCACAATGACAGCATAGTCCAAGTAAACTTGGCAGCACATCTGCCAGAGGTCTCCAGGCCCTCCAGTCAGTCCATCGAGGGACCACAGGACCTGCACACTGTGGAGCAACCTGCACCATGACCTTCAAGCAGCACCATACTACAGAGACCCACTACTACTCACCCCACCAGTTAATGTGTGTCCATTAACATGTGGATGGATGTGTGTGTTGGAATACTAGTTAACCATGATAAGGAATGGGATGAAATACTGACACACGCCGCAATATAGAAAGGGTTGTAAAAAAAAAAAAAGTAAGGTTAAAGAAGCCAGACACCAAGGGCCACAGACTGTAGGACTCCACCTGTGTGAAGGTTTCAGAATACAGACATGCAGACAGAGAACAGACCAGAAGCTGTTCAGAGTGAGGAG
Source organism: Peromyscus nudipes (assembly GCA_902168325.1). NCBI lineage: Eukaryota > Metazoa > Chordata > Mammalia > Rodentia > Cricetidae > Peromyscus > Peromyscus nudipes. Next base: position 33,235 of record CABHPH010146333.1, read on the forward strand.
GGGCTGGGGCAAAGTTTAACAGAACACATGACCAGCATGCAGAGGGCTGCCTGGTGCAATCCCCAGCACTGGGAGAAAAAATACAGGGCAGACCAAGGAGTGGTCTGGGGAGCGAGTGTAGGTGTGCAGCTTGGAATCAGCAGTGGCGTGCCTGAACACACTGAAAGTCATGGAGATGGCTCGCTACTTAAAAGCATGACCTTTTTGGCATTACAACTCAAGAAAAGTAACTTGGGACGGACACAGTGGCTCATGTCTGTAATACAGCACTCAAGAGGCTAAAGCAGGAGAATCGCTGTGAGTTTAAGGACACCTAGAACCAGAGTAAGACCTTGCTGCAAAAGAGGGAGAGAGGGAGACAGAGAGGGAGAGAGGGAAGGAGGAGGGAGGGAGGGGAGAGAGAGAGAGTGTGTGTGTGTGAGTGAGAGAGAGAGAGAAAGAGAGAGAGAGAAGGAGGGAGGGAGGGAGTGGGGGGAGTATCATAAAAGGAAAAGGAACTTGAATAAAAAAAGCCTTGGGTCTCACTACGTAGTCCTGGATGGTCTGGAACTTGCTATGTAGACCAGGTTGGCCTCTGCCTCCAGAGTACTAGGGTTAATGGTGTGTGCTAGCATACCTAGACAGGCTGTTTCTGGGGATGAAGAAAACATGAAATAATGTAAAGGAAAGCATCTGTGTGCAGAGCTATGTGAAGTCTGCCTGTGTTTACCAGAAAAACAACACATCTCCTGTAGCTGCCAGTAAGAGGACTGAGCAGCTGTAGGTGTTACTATTGTATTTTTCTGTGAGCTCAAAACTACATGAGACCATCAACCCTAAAGGGGTAAGAAAACAGGAGCAAAAGGCCAAGGCTTCCATGTCCCTCTGTACAGTGCTATGGCCAGACTGAGAGTTTCAAAAACTCTGAGTCAGAATCCCACGTGAGCTCCCCACCCCCACCCCAAACAAGACTTCTGAATGCACAAGGGCCAAAGATTCAGAACCCAAGACACAACAACCTGGTGTGCTTGCCAGTACTTGCCCCCTCTGAGGCGTCACACCTCACTGCAGCTGTGGCTCAGCGTGCCACCATGCAAGGATACTGAAGCTGCTTCAAGCCCTCTCAGATTCACACTCTTAGGTGTTAGGAACTGTGCTGTTTCTATTGTACTTAAAGCTTTTTCCTTATAGAAACTCAATGGTTTAATTACAGAAAACAAAGGATTGTTTTATTTCCCATCATTCTTTAGCATGTTAAATATCTTTGGATTATACTGTACTAGAATACTTGCCTTGAAAAAATTCCTGTTAAGTTGCTGACTTGAGTTTCATTAAAAAAAAAAAAAAAAAAAAAAAGGTGGCTGGGAGGTGGTGGTGCACGCCTTTAATCCCAGCACTTGGGAGGCAGAGGCCAGTCTGGTCTACAAAGCAAGTTCCAGGATAGCTGGGGCTACACAGAGAAACCATCTCAAGACAAACAAATAAACCAAGATTGTTTCATGAATTCTACAGAATTTCTAATAATTTTGGAAATTACCCTTAACACACCCTTCTGCCCTTTTGTACACTGGTTTATATAAGGCATTCCCAGCACTGACGATTAAACAATCAAAATATCCAACTCTGAAAAGCACAGTACCAAATATCCAGCCAAAGTTTAATTCTTTATGTTAAACATAGAGGGGTGGATGGAGAGATGGCTCAGTGGTTAAGAGCACTGGTTGCTCTTGCAGAAGACCTGAGTTCAGTTCCCAGCACCCACATGGCAGCTCACCATGGTCTGTAACTCCAGTTCCAGGGGATCTGATGCCCTTTTCTGGCCTCCAAGAGCACTGCAGAGACATACATGCAACAGGCAAGACACTCATGCACATAAAACACTCCACCTCACAAGTATGTAAACTTGCTTTTGTTGATGATGATAATAAGAGCATACACATGCACATATCAAAGAATTATCTTAAAATAACTTATGATTGTCTATGCTGGACTTGTACACCTATTCTGTGCACATATAGGCCTGGGTGTTGTGGGATGGGGTCTGTATGTCAAATTGCTCTGATTGGTCAATAAATAAAACACTGATTGGCCAGTGGCCAGGCAGCAAGTATAGGTGGGACTAACAGAGAGGAGAATTAAGAGAACAGGAAGCTGAGTGAGAGAGACACAGCCAGCCACCACCATGACAAGCAGCACGTGAAGATGCCGGTAAGCCACGAGCCACGTGGCAAGGTATAGATTTATAGAAATGGATTAATTTAAGATATAAGGATAGTTAGCAAGAAGCCTGCCACGGTCATACAGTTTGTAAGCAATGTAAGTCTCTGTGTTTACTTGGTTGAGTCTGAGCAGCTGCGGGACTGGCGGGTGGGAGAGATTTGTCCTGACTGTGGGCCAGGCAGGAAAACTTGAGCTGCACCTGGGGTCATACAAAAGCTTCTCAGGTGAAAAGTCACAGTTTAAGAAGCCTTCAACCAGAATACTGTGAGAACCCTCACCATGACCAGACGCCAGGCAACCCTGAAAGTACCCTATGAGTCTGCGCAATAAACCACCCATTAACATTTCCCAACAAAACAACTACAGGGGCTGGAGGGTTGCTGCAGGAGATCTGAATTAGGTTGCAAGCACCCGGCCAAGTGGCTCACAACCAACTTTAACTCCAACTCTAGGAATCTGAAGCTCTCTTCTGGCCTCCTCAGGCACCTGCACAACTGTACTCTGCACATACAAACAAAACTAAGCAACAAATCTTCAGAAGCAGCAGCTCACTTAGAAGTGGCTCCCGTGGCAACTCCTCACCTGTGTGCCTTTTGGAGTCCTGTCCACTTTCACACACAGGTAATCTCCGTTTTTCTGCCAGTGCAGCTTGCAGTCGACCACATTGAACAAATTCCTCACTCGGATCTCCTGTCTGGTGGGGAGCTGCATCAAGGTCACCCTGGCTGGAATATCTTTGTCTTCTGGCACCCAAAAGGCAATGATGTTACCTCCCGGAGACCAAGAAAAGTCTCTGTAGGACAAAGGGATGAAAGATTATGCGAAGAACAGGTGGTCATAGAACTGAGCAGCAGGAGAGAACACACTCTTAAAAGCTCTACGCTGGCACCCTGTACCGAGCCCGTTGCACACCAGCCCTGTGCTAGATACTGCACAGTACAGCCTGCAGTTCTCCGTGGGGCATCAAGGGAATAGACGGAAGGAGGCTGCTCATTGGACCCACAGCCCATGCAGACCAGCTCCGCATTCAGCCACCACATGGCACTGCTCTTTACAAATAAACTTCAGGCTGATGGCTCTAGCTGCACGATATCAACCAAGGTGCCAAAGGGGAGGACTGCAAGTCGGAAGGTGGGACAGGTGAACAGACCCTTCTCCTCTATTAATTGTTCCACAGGGCAGACACTGTGACAGGCTGCCTGTGAGGTTAGCCAGGTGAAAACCTTCTATACATGCCATACTCTTGTTTTGCACTTTTTTTTGTTGTTGTTGAGATGTTCTGTTACCTAGATTGGTCTCAAGCTTGTGGGCTCAAGCATCCCCTCCTCTCCTTATCCTCCTGACCAGCTGGACTGCAGAAGCCCACAATTTGTTGTAGATCAGTGTATGCCTGTTTTCCAAATGATACCCAGGAACATAAAAACAAAAGGAAGACACGCTAGTGTCCTCTGGGCTGCTAAGCATTCACCACCCCAGGACTGATCAGCTCCCAAGGACTTCAGATAAATAAGTCAGAACAAGCTGCAGGTCCTTGCGTACCCAAGCCTTACCCCAACACAGGAGCAGCAGGGAAGACCTTCCATCAGGGAGCTTTCCTAAGAGGATAAAGCCGCTGTGCTCAAGTCTCCACACAGTCTCTACTCCAGCTGGGCAAGACTCTTTGATCTTAGTATTTATTTCTGTGCCAGTGTGCAAGATCCACTACAGCATCCCAGTGTTTGCAGAAACAAACAAGTAAATGCTTTTCCTAAGTGTTTAATAACTGAATGCTGGCTGGACATGGCAGCACACATCTGTAATGCCACCATGCAGGAGAACAGGGAGTTCAAGATGTCCTCAGCTACAGTAGGAATTCCAGGCTAGTTTGAGTTACATGAGACTGTCTTAAAAACTAAAAACCCAGCTGCAATGGCCTGAAGGTCTGTGGAACTGTAAGGTAGTGGCCACAGGTGAGGTACATCGGTCGGTCTTAAGGAAGGGAAGGTAGGGGACCCAGTAAATGCCTTTTTAAGGTCCTTAAAGAGCTGTTCAACTACTTGGGAGAGAGACATCATCCACTCAAGAGAAAGCCCTTAGACAGAAGCCATCAGCTCATCTTGGACTTCCAGTTTCAAGAGAGAAAGACAGATATTTCTGCTTTTTGAAGGTGATCATCCTGTATTGCCATAGCAACCAAAGCACATTGACACTGACTTTACAGAAACATTCACTTACTTTATTCCAGAGATCTTCAAGCTCTTCTTGTCCAAAAGGCCCATAGACTGCCCACAAAGGAAAAAAAGAAAACCAATCACAGCTCAGAAAGGTCAGGGCAATGTCAACTCTGCACACGTCTCTTTACACTTATTTGAAGACTGGAGCACATGTCACAGTGCACGTACACGAGTCGTCAGCCAGTGTCCAGGAAGACTGGAGCACATGTCACAGTGCACGTACACGAGTCGTCAG
>CABHPH010146333.1:37981-49889 GCA_902168325.1 Peromyscus nudipes
GCCTGCCTCTGCCTCCCTAGTGCTGGGATTAAAGGCGTGCGCCACCACCGCCCGGCCCTTTCCCTACTCTTAACAGTGCAAGATTCTGCCATGTCTAGGAAGCATTACAAGCAGGAAGGGTAGGTGAACAGCAACACACACACTTCCAACACAACTTCACGAGGAGTCAGGACAGGAGAACCCAAACTTCCACCCAGCACAGGAAGGTGCAGGAGCACTGAAGTTGGTCTTTATTTATTTATTTGGCCAGTCTACCAAAGCCCTGCTTCCCTTACTATAGCACATTTAGTTATATCCATGCTACACAGTACAGCCATGCATGCACCCAACCATGCATGGCTTGCCTTCTAGAACAACAAAAAAAAATCACCATGAGAGCTAGGGCCATAGCTTAGTGCTAGAGCAGTTGCCTAGCATGCAGGAGTCTAGTTCAATGCCCAGAACTTCCAGAAACATGAAAACAAACCAACTCACAGGTGTTTCATAGATGCTAAGAGTGTCCAGAGTCATTCTCGCAAAGAATTTGCCATCGTGGCTCCACCTGAGGAGAAAAGAAACGCCAGGCTGCACCACTGAACAGGAAAAGGCCACAGGCGGACCACAGCTGTGTCTACTCACTTGAAGATGGGCCAGTGGGCTGAGCTTTCACAGTGGAAGCCTCTCTTCTTATGTCCTGTGAGGATGTCCCAGATAATGATGGCCTGAGGGTCATCCTGAGTGTCCATCAGTGGGCTGAAAGTGACCAGGTATCTGCAAGAGAGGGGGTCACTTAGTACAGCACCTCCTTTGGTGTGAGAGTCACAGTTCCAGCACACATTACCGTGGGTCACAGACACAAGTACAGAGAACATTGCCTAGATGTATGGAACCAGCCTGTCCCCATATACCGTGATCCCCAAGAATGGTGCCTGATCTTTCTAAGCTGGGGGTGGGGTGAGCATAACCAGGTGTTCCCTGGTTATGGTGTTCCCACTAGGAGTGGCACAGGAAATCAAACACCAACAAAAGTCTGCCTGATAGGCTGGTCTAGAGGGAGGAGTGACGTGGGCTTCTCCTATCTTCAATCCTGTAATTAGGACTAATGAGACAAAGACAACAGGTGGTCATGTCCAGTTCTAAAGTAAGTATCCTTCTGGGAAACGGTAATCAGTGACCTGACAGCGAGCACCTCTACACTGCAGAACAAATCTTTATTTGTTCCCACAAAGCACAGGTTTCCTGAGCACACCACCCCTTGAAGCAAGGGGCAGCGGGAGAGTCCACAGCAAGCCAGAGAACACCAGCAAAAAGCCCTACCACTGCAGTGCCAGGGCTGCCAAGACCGAAACCCTCATCAGTAGCATCACATTACACAAACTGCTCAAGCCTGTAACCAGTGAGTCCCAAAGCTGCACTACAGAACCAACCAGAGGACCTCACAAAGGCCAGGAGGACAGACGTGTGGACAGACAGACACATCACACCAGGTGTAGTGCGCAGCCCCGATTCCAGCACTTGGGAAGTAAAGGCAGGAGGATCAGGAGTTTAATGGCAGCCTCAGCTCCAGTGACTTGGGGCCAGGCCCACATCAGGAGAGAAAGCCACGTCCTAACTTAATGTGCCAACTGTGCTCCCAGAACACAGGCGAGCTAACTGCTGAGGAAACTGAGCAGGCTTCCCCAGAGGTGAAGGGAGGACACTCAAGTGTGTCACCCTGGCATAGGCAGTTGTCTCTCTCACACACATCCCCTTGTTTCAGATTTAGTTTCTATGAGTGTTTTGCATGCATGCCTAGTGCCCTTGGAGGTCAGAAGAGGGAGTTGGATTCCCTGCAACTGGAGTTACAGATGGTTGTGAGCAACTATGGGGTGCTGGGAACTGGGGTGCGGGTCCTCTGCAAGAACAAGTGTTCTTAACCACCATCTCCAGCCCCTCACATATCCACTTTTAACACTGCTGCTGGAATGGACTCTCCTGTACCAGATATGCCAAGTGGTTAAGAATTACAGGGTACTCCATGAAAGCAGCACAGAGGGAGGGAAGGATGTTCCCAGTGAAAGGAATGAGGGCTAAGGGACACAGGACTAGGGCTGAGCATGTATCAGTGGGAGAAACAACCTCTGTCTATGCAGAAAGGCACTTCTACGTTACAGCATTATATATACCTTGTGTTTCGAAGTAAATTTGATAAAAAGAGAAATAATTTAATTCAGGTATACATTTTTGTTGTTTTGTGGAAACAGGGTCTCTTACAGACCAAGTTGATCCTCTTGCCTCTACTTTCCAAGTGCTGGGGTTCTAGGTGTTTGTAGCATATGGGCTCCTGCAGCTTTCCGCCAGCTCCACTTTTCACAAGTGTCTCTGTTCCATGACCAATTCAGACATGGGAAAGAATCCCTTCTAGAAAAAATGTCTCGTCCCTGAACTAGAACAAGAACTGATCTGTGACACTATGGCACCAAGTATCAATGCTGGCATGGTGCCTTACCTAGAACCAACACATCATAAAACACGCACAGTGCTTCTGTGGCAAATGTGCCCTTGGAGATGAGCACACGTGGTTCACCTTGCAGGGCTCACTTTACCTGAGGGATACATTCACAACCTCAATGTGTATTCTTCCCTATACATCCACATACACATACCCATGAGAAACACCTGTTAAGCAGAGTTAAGAGACCAAAGACAACAGAATGCAACAATTATGAACACACACTAAAGTGACTTCTGCCAATGTGGGCTCTCTCCTAAGAGTCACAACACACACAATCTTCCTGCTGTGGGACTCACTGAAGCCCAGGAAGATGACATCACAGTAAAGAAGCTACCCCCGCCCCAGCAGCTCAGGTGTGGGGCTGGGGAGGACACAACTCCATGGCAGAGACCCTGGGCCATATCTTGGCAAGATAAAATAATAATAATAATAATAATAAAAAAAACCTTGAATGCTCGCTACCCTACCTTGTCCGCCACAGGGCTCCGGCAGTTTACACTGTGTGAGGAGGGGGTAAAGGAGCAGGGCCAAGTGCTAGTGGGAGACATCCATGAGCTCTCTTGATTATTTCTTACCCTTTCTCTCTCTCCTTTGTTTGTTTCGAGGCTTTTTTGAGACAGGGTCTCACACTCTCTAGGAAGTCTGGGCTGACTGACATCTCTCTCCTGCTGCCACCTGCCAAGTGACGTTATCTCCATTCTTCCTGGGATTTTTCTGGGAAGTCTGAGGCTACGACAAGTCAGCTGAGGAGTCCAGCAAGAGGAGAGCTGAGTCACTCACCTTTCACACGGAGAGAAGTCGATGAGCTGCACGCCTTGGTGGCTGAACCTCTGAATCTGCTTGAACTTCTCCCCTCCCCAGAGGGCAATGCCCCGCTGGTGAAAAGTGGCCAGGTAGGTGCCCTTCGGGGACCAGCGCACGTAAGTCTCCGTCCATCTCTGTAAGAAGATCAGGGTTAAAATGACAGAAAGCCAAGCACAGCGACCCTTCCTGCTACACACATCTTCTCTTTGCTCAGAACCGGTTTCTAAGCTGGGAAAGGAGTGTCAGCTGTTCTCATAGTGCCTCAGAGAACAAGAGCCTTCGGGCAGAAACCAGCCCTGCTGTAAGGAGACAGGAAGTAATGGCCATGGCCACAGCTGCTAGTACACACCGCTCTTTCTTCAATTGAGACTGGGTCCTTGACGTCATTCCAGAAGATGGATGTCCGGTCTCCGCTCTCAAAAATCACACTGTACTGATCTCTACACTCTGCCTCTTCCAGCCAGTAACGCAAATTTCCCTAAAAATGATCAAAATCGAGGGATTCAGTGCACTGCATTAATTTTCATAAAGGAAAGCTCACTGACAACTACCACACTTTATGACAGATGACAAGTTCTATAGACCCTTTAACCTCAAGTTATATGATCTCTCCTGACTACAAAAGCAGAGGTTTCAGAGAACACATACCAGGTCTTTAAAAGGCTGTTTCTCTGGAATGTCCCACTCATCACTGATGGTCATGTACCTGGAACAGAATAGGCACTGCTGAGTGGCACAGGCTGGATGGCATGAGGGGGTGCATGGCCAGGCAGCACTGTACTCTCCCCACCCACCCCATGCCTAAAGCAGAAACATGAAACATGAAAAAAAAAGTCAATCACCTCAAGGCCACCAGCACCCACTGAAGAACTCCCCATCACACACAGGCATCAACCACACATCTCAGGCTCCAACTCACTTATCAAAATCAGTGAAGAGGTTGACCCGGAACGTGTGCTGCTTGTCCAGCTTGTATCCATCGGCGTTTTTCACAGCATCCACAGCGTGGGCGGGAGAAGCATACTCCAGAAAGATGTACCTGAGCGAGAAGGTGAGCAGTCTGCACATGTGCACCTTTAAGACTACTGTACACTGCGACCTTTCTGTATGAACTGAGGTCCTAACTGCCTGCAGCCTCCCCAAGGTGGTCACCCTGAGGACCAGGGTACAACATGCAGGCCAAGCAGTTTCCTAAAGAATGAAATCCTAACAGAAAGCTCTCAAGACTGATTTTATAAATGACAGAAAAGTTGTCAGAAATAACCACTATCCCATGACAGCCCTGTGATGCATGTTGTCAAAACCTAGCTAAGTGTCCACTTTACATATGCATGGTGGTTCACAGCTGCCTGTAATTCTGAGAGGACTAAGCACACATAGGAGCACATCTATACAAACAAGCAAAACATTCACACACACAAACCAGAATTAGAAAAAAAAAAAAAAAAAAAAAGGAGGGGGTAGAGGGATAGCTGAGTGGTTAAGAGCACTGGCTGCTCTGCCAGAGAACCCAGGTTCAAATCCCAGCACCCATATGACAGCTCACAACTGTCTCTAACTCCAGTCCAGAGGATTTGGAACCTTCACACACACACACATGCAGGCAACACCAATGCACATAAAATAAAAATAAATATAATCTTTAGAAATAATTAAAATAAAAACATAAAACACAGTGGCGCCGGGCATTGGTGGCGCACGCCTTTAATCCCAGCACTCGGGAGGCAGAGGCAGGCGGATCTCTGTGAGTTCGAGGCCAGCCTGGGCTACCAAGTGAGCTCTAGGAAAGGCGCAAAGCTACACAGAGAAACCCTGTCTCGAAAAACCAAAAAAAAAAAAAAAAAAAAAAAAAAAAAAAAAAAACCACACAGTGGCACTGCCTAGAATCAATGATTCTTCCAAAAATTACTTTGTAGAGTTTTTTAAACACTACGACTTTAATTCTAAAAGGTGACTTATCACCCTCCATTCCCCTCAGACAAGGCAGCATTTACAGGAGGTCTGTGGACAGTGGTAAGAGGCAAATGACCCTACAAACTCGGCAGCAGCCACTGTGGACCACTCTGCCCTGTCCAGTTCACGGAGGGCAGCCAGCCCACTGCTCAAGAGCCCCGATCCCAGGAGACAGGAGCCTCAGGCCTCACAGCGGGATCTAAGCAGACTGCCCAGTCAGAATGCTGTCGGGAAAGCACGTCTGACACCAGAGCACAAAACTCAGAGCTGAGCCCCGGGCTCCACACAACGAAGGACTGGAGTCAAACAGGAAGATCTAATTTTGAAGAGAAAAAGCAAACTGCAGATCACGAACGAAACCTCAGGCTACACCACGACTTCAGGTACAGTATGAAGGAAGTCACCAACTAAGCAGTGACACAGGCTTTCCCCACAAAGTACTTCTGAGGGAAATCGCACAGGCAGGCTTGCCCTTGGGCTGTGCCCACTCTCAGGACAGTGTATCTTCATCCAGAACCTATACCAGGTCACCTGCTGCTCCTATGGGCATCAGCTCTGGTGACCTCAGTCTGCAGTCACTCACTACACCATGATTCCAGAGCCCCAAAAGTCCTCTGTGAGAGCCTCCCCCTGCAGTGGCCCGAACACACAGATCCCCAAGCCCACAACTGCTGCTTCAGCAACTAGCGCTCTTACCCTTTTGTCTTTCCATCCTCTTCAGGATAATAGTCGTTTATGATTTTCCCAAACTTGGAGAAGATCTTGTGGATGACATTTTTGAGCTTCTCAAGACGATCCGGTCCCACCTGAGGAACGTTGTCTACAACAATCACTGAGTCAATCCCATCCGCTTCCTGAGGCCGCTCTTTGAGTACATCACCAAGTAGTTCTGAAGGAGTAAAAGAAATGTCAAGTGGTTCCTACTGAAGCCGAGAAGTGCTCATCCATTAGCTGGCAGGCTGATGATTTCTAAGAAGCACCTATTCTAAGCACTTTCATCAGGAACAAAAAAACCGTGACCTAGCTTAAACAACAAAGAATCAGGAAGGCTAACCTCACACTCCTTCTGATGGGAAGTGTTGTCAAAATGTACCCGTTTGTGACTGCCGGGTGGTGCGTATATTTAATACCATCACTCTGGAGGTGGAGGCAGAAGCAGGTGACTCTCTGAGTTCAAGGCCAGCCTGATCTATATAGGGAGCCCCTGCCTTAAGGAGGGAAGAATCCATTCCTGAAAGTTAGCCTCTGACCTCCAGTCTTGTCCACACTCACACACAAGAATAATGATTACTTTAAAAAATAATAAAATACAAAAGCCCTGCAGATATAACACAATGATAGCATGCTGACTTAATGCAAAAGTGGCCCTAGGTTCAATCTCCAATACTGCTCCTAAAAAAAAAAAAAAACCAAACCCTTAAAGAATGGCTTATTGCAGCCGGGCGGTGGTGGCGCATGCCTTTAATCCCAGTACTCGGGAGGCAGAGCTAAGCAGATCTCTGTGAGTTAGAGGCCAGCCTGATCTACAGAGTGAGTTCCAGGACAGCCAGGACTACACAGAGAAACCTTGTCTTGAAAAATGAAGGAGAAGGAGGAAGGAGGAGAAGGAGGAAGAGGAGGAACAAGAACAAGAAGAAAACACAAGGGCAGCCTGCTACTGGGCTACACGAGACCTTGTCTCAGGAAACTGAAAACCTTGTCTCAGGAAACTGAAAAAAGCTGGAGAAACGGCTCAGCATTAACAGCATGTACTGCTCTTGCAAAGAACCTGAGTTCTGTTCCCAGTACCCAATTTGGGCAGCTCATCCAACAGCCTGTAACTCCAGTTCAAGGGGATTGGACACCTCTGACCTCCAAAGGCACGTGTGCTAACATATACACTTAAAAAGAAAAACAAATCTTTTTAAAAAGAAAAGCAACTTCAACATGCTAAATATCCCAAAAATCAACAACCATTCTTTGTCCCATTTCCTTCTTGAAGTGAAAGTAGGGGTGGGATGGAGGCTCAGTGGGGAAAGTGTTCACTGCCCACACACAGGAGAAACTGGTCTCAGATCTCCAGCACCCACAAAAAGTCAAGTGTATGGTGGGAACAGTGGTGCATGCCTTCAGTCCCAGGACTCAGAGGTAGACAGATCTCTGTGAATTCACGGCCAACCTGATCTACACAGTGAGTCTGTCTCAAAAGAGCCAGGTGTAGAAGCATGCTTCTATAACCCCAAGGCTGTGAGGCAGAGGTAAAAGGATCTCAGGGGCTTGTTGACAACCAGTCTAGATGAAACGGTCAGCTCCGGATTCAATTAGAGACCCTATCCTTAAAAAAAGGTGGTGGTGGTGGTGGTGGTAAAGAACTCACCTTCCGTAAACCTGGGGTCTCCACATGCACTTGCACACATACAGCACATGTACACAAAGAGCAAGGTGAGCTAGATCTAAGACTGCTCCCAGCATCTGAGAAACTGGGGCAGAAAGACAGTCGTTTTGAAGCCATCCAGGTCTATACCAGAAGATCCTGCTTAAAATATTTGTTTGACCTGGCATGGTAATTCACGCCTTTAATCCAGAACTCAGGAGGCAGAGTTTGAGGCCAGCATGATTTACATAGTGAGTTCCAGGACAACCATAGTGAGACTTCATAGTCTTCACAGCGAGACCCTGTCTCAAAAAGACCAGAAAGAAAATATGTATGTGGGGCTAGGGAGATGGCTCAGCAGTTAAGAGCACTTGTTACTTTTCCAGAGGACCAGAGTTCAGTTCCTAGCATCCACACGGTGGCTCACAATCATCTGCAACCCCAGTCAGGGAACCCACTGTCCTATGCATGTACAGACAAACATGCAGACAAAACATCTATCTACACACAAAAAGTAAGAATAGGAAAAAAAAAGAGAGCTGGAGAGCTGGCTGTGCCATTTTAGAGCACTTGTAGCTCTTGCAGAAGCCATCCATAACTGCAGTTCCAGGGAATCCGATGCCCTCTTTTGGCCTCCACAAACACGAGTCACACATGTGGTGCATATACATGAAAGCAGGCAAACACATACATACAAAAGAAGCTAAAAAATTAAAAATAATATATATGATTAAAAAGAAAAGGAAATTCTGGGCCAGCAGGAAGGCTCAGTGTGTAGAGCACTTGTACAAGCTTGACAACCTGAGTTCAAACCCTGGAACCCACTGTATAAGAAGAAACCAACTCCAGAACGCTCTTCTGACACAAATGTGCAGCACCAACTCATCAGATGATTCTTTTTTTGTTTGTTTTGGTTTGGTTTTTCAAGACAGGTTTTTTCCGTGTATTCCTGGCCATCCCAGAATGTGCTCTGTAGACCAGGCTGAGATCCACCTGCCTCTGTCTCCCAAGTGCTGGGATTAAAGGTGCACACCACCCCCACCACGCAACCAAATGACTTTTGTTGGTGGGCCCTTACTTCCTGGACGATGGACTCAGGGTTGCTTTTGGCCACCATGTTTTGTCACATCAATAAAACCCAATTAAGACCACATTTCAAAGATGGCAGAATCAAGAGCAGGCAAAGAGCAAGGAGGCAGATTTTCAACAGCAATGCCACACACCTTTACTACAGAAGCTACAGTGAACTCCGGTTCCTTTAAAAGCCTGCTCACCATACTATTAAATGGCCTGTTAAGCTGGATCTGAACTTAACAAGATGTAATAAAAAAGCTCAGCTTCTATACAAACTACAGACTCCTTCCCAGGAGCTCAAAGCGTCTACCTAGCCTGTAACAATCTGCGGCTACCTGGGCAGGGCAGAGCAAAGCATCCCCACAATGCAACACATATTTGTTTTAGTTTGTTTGGGTTCTTTAAAAATTTATCTATTTATTTACTTTTCAAATTGTATTTATTTTATGTGCACTGATGTTTTGCCTACATGTATGTCTGTGTGAGAGTGCAATTGGAGTTGTGAGCCATGTGGGTACTGGGAATTGAACCCAGGTTTTCTGGAAGAGTAGCCAGTGCTCAGCTGCTAAACAATCTTTCCAGCCCTAAAAAATTTTTTTGTGTACGAATGTTTCACACCACATGCATGCCTGGTACCTGAGCATCAGGTCCTCGAAATGGAGTTACAGAGAGTTGTGAGCCACCATATGGGAGCTGGGGATCAAACCCAGGTTCTCTGGAAGAATACTAAGTGCTTTTAACTGCTGAGCCATTTCTTCAGCCCTTTCCATTTGTTTTTTTAATACAAGGTCCCATGTACCTCAGGCTGGTTTTGCATTCCCTATGCAGCAGGGGCTAACTTCAGACTCTTTACCTCCCAAGTACTGGAATGACAGGCATGCACACCACACTTGAGGAAACTTGTTCATGCTCAGAAACTGAACAGGAGACACATACTAACACACAACTGTGAGACAGAATAAGCAAGGAGACAAGACAGACTCCATGCTGCTCCTCTGGTTAAGAACCAAAAGGCTGCCTTCCCTTCCCAGGCTTGTGACATCTCTATGTGACCACGCAAAGCCAGATGGCCTTAAGAGTGCCAGTTCTTCAGAACCAGACCATCCTCATTACTCTGTACTTCCCTCATACACTGGACCCACTGGGCTCCCAGCAGACCATAGGGAGGCAGGCTGGCCTTGTAGTCATATCAGGATCCCCTCATTTCCACATTCCCCAATTCTGGAGGTAATTTGCACACTGGAATCTGGGAATTAAGTGGGCTCAAATAATTCTTTAAATACTCATTGTGCAGCAGACAGGCCCATTTGCTTCCCAGTACCTACACAGGGTAGTTCACAACCACCTCTACTCCTGCTCTAGGGAACTGAACACTCTCATCTGGTCCTAGTGGGCACCTGCACTCACATACATACAAACCTACACAGACAAACGGACATACCCAAAATTAAAAATGAAACAAACATGGGCTGGAAAGACTGCTCAGCAATTAGCACTGGCGGCTGCTCTTCTAAAGGACTCATGTTTGATTCCCAGCACCCATATGGTGGCTTGCAACCAACTCTAATTCCAGTTAGAAGATTCAACCGCCTCCACAGGCACTAGGCATGAATACATACATACAGACATACAGATAGACAAAATGCTCCTTTGCATAAAACAATTTTTCAATTTAAAAAATAAAAATGAACTTTTGAAAAAGGGAAAAGATGGTGGTGGTGGGGCATATGGAGAAATGGTTAGTCCAAAAGGTACTTGCTGGGTAAGCAGCAGGACTTGAGTTAGGACCCCCAGTACCCAGGTAAAAAGCTGGCACAGCAGCACACACCTGTATTCCCAGGGCTAGAAAGGTACAAGCAAGGATCTCAATGGTCAGTCAGTCTGGCCAACTGGTGAGCCCCGAATTCAGGGTGACACCCTTTCCCCTAAGAAAGCAGCTAATTTGGTGGTGGTTCACACCTGTCATCTCAGCACTTGAGTGGGCAAGATAGGAGGATGACTATGAGTTCCGGGGCCAGCATGGGATAGTGTAAGGTGTGTCTGAAACCATGAAGCAACAGGGAGACACTCCAACCAAAAATAAATAACCAAGGGTTCAAAAGGAGCTTCAAAGCCAAAACTTAGGCTTTAGCATGGGGGAACTGGTACATCAGAGATCACTGGAGCTGGGCAAGAGGTGGGAACCCAGAAACCTGCTTCATCCACAGAGAAATTTCCTCAGGGCCTGTAGAGCAAAGACTGGTAGAATCTTCATAGTAGTTTACCTGCTTCTCTTTACAGGCTAAAACATCTTTTACCTTAAGAAATACAGTAAAACAAGCCAGGGATGGTGGCTTACACCTTAAACGCTGGCCATCTTAAAGAGGAGGCAGGAGGATCAGTTCAAAGCCAGCTTCAGCTACACAGAGTTCTAGGCCAGCCTGGGCTATGCGAGACTTACAACAAAAAACAAATCCCATAAACCTACAAAAGTTAAGTATGTCACCATTTAAATGGCAGCCCCTTTAATATTTTAAATTCTAGGCTGACAACTATACTGAGGCTCTAGATTTTCCTGGGATATGACTGGCAGTTCAAAAACAGGAATTTGGGGGGTTCATGCCTGTAGTGCCAGCAATACAGAAACAAGCGCAGGAGAATTAAGAGTTCAAGTTCAGCTTGATCTACTGCCCCTCGGTATTAAGCAAATCAACACATAAAGAAACTGGCTCATGTGCTCTCAGCCTGAAGTTGAAATGGCAGAAAACACACGCTATCAGCTGTCATAAAAGATGTTGGGAATCAGGCTCCCTTGCAAACCACAGAACCAGTCACCGTAGAAGGGAATATGAAGTAAGCTGCAAAACGAACAGTGTGAAAAAAGCAATGCCCAACACAAGAACGGTGAGGGGTACCGACCAAGGAAAAAAGATAAGCAGGTGGGAATGTGGCTGGGTCAGACGGCAATGCCTCACTATGGAAACCGTGGGGAAGATACTTCTGCAAGGGGGGAAGGCACCAGAATCTACACGACCTGTCCCTCCCATTCGGCCCTGAGGGGGTCCAGCTGATCAACGCTGGAAACCGTGGCCAGGAAACTGGAATGCCCCGGATACTGCAACTTGTCCTGCCCTCTACCAACCCTAGATGCTCGGTCTTCCCGCAGAGGTGGGCTCCCCAAGTGGTCCCCTACTTTAGAGGAAATAGGGGCGGATCGTTGTAGACGAAAGACCTCGCGCCCTCGACGGCATCCGAGGATACCCTCACCATAG
>CABHPH010146334.1:0-51882 GCA_902168325.1 Peromyscus nudipes
TACTTTTGTATATAGTTTTTCTTGTATTAGGTACAACTTTCTTTTTTCTCTTTTTATTAAATTAGAAAGGGGGAGATATAGTGGTATTCTATTTGTACTGAAATGTGATTTTATTTGTATGTTAATAAATAAAGTTGCCTAGAGGTCAGAGCTATTAGCAAGCCATAGCGAAAGCCAGGGCGGTGGTGGTCCACGCCTTTAATCCCAGCACTTGGTAAGCAGAACTAGGTAGATCTCTGTGTGTTCAAGGATACAGCCAGCATTGGAGACACACGCCCTTAATCTCAATACCAACCATAGAGACCTGGAGGTCTGGACAGAGAGGCAGTGACGAGGCAGTCACGTAGTTGGGTTTACAACCAATGAGAAGGAAGAACAAGGACTCTTTATAAGTCAAACGCACAGAAAGTAACTGCTTTTCGGAGAGATCTCCTGGCGGGAGAAGCTAGCTGGCAGAAAAGCGGGTAAGATTCTTAGCTCTGACCTCTTTGGGCTTTCATCCTTACATTGGCTTTGTGTTTATTATTTAATAAGGCGGTTGGTTACATCTACAGACCCCATGGGAATAAGAAGAAGCAAAGTGCTAGAGAGGTCCCCAGAAATCCACAAAGATACCTCCACAATAGACTACTGGCAATGGTTGAGAGAAAGCCCAAACTGACCTACTCTGGTGATAGGATGGCCAAACACCCTAACTGACATGCTAGAAATCTCATCCAATGACTGATGGAAGCAGATGCAGAGATCCACGGTCAGGCCCCAGGTGGAGCTCCAGGAATCCAATCAGCGAGAAAGATGAGGGATTGTATGGGTGAGAATTGTTGAGACCAAGATTGGAAAAAACACAGGGACAAATAGCCAAACTAGTGGAAACACATGAACTATGAACCAATAGCTGAGGAGCCAACTGGATCAGGCCCTCTGGATAAGTGAGACAGTTGATTAGCTTGAACTGTTTGGGAGGCACCCAGGCAGTGGGACCAGGACCTGTCCTTAGTGCATGAGCTGGCTGTTTGGAGCCTGGGGCCTGTGCAGGGACACTTTGCTAAGCCTGGGAGGAGGGGACTGGACCTGCCTGGACTGAATCTACCAGGTTGAGCTGAATCCCCAGTGGAGTCCTTGCCCTGGAGGAGATGGGAATGAGGGGTGGGCTGTGGAGAGGGCAGGGGGCAAGAGGAGGGAGGACAGGGGAATCCGTGGCTGATATGTAAAATTAAATCAAATTATAAAAGTAATAAATAAATAAATAGACCAATAAAAAAAGAGAGAGAGAACGAGTAGTGGTACACAGCCCAAAGACCCCCCAGGGATCCGACTCGAGAAATGTATCTCAGGCTACAGTCATGGGAAATGGTGCAGGATCAGAAAGGGAAAACTCACCAACCTGAGCAGTCAATGTGTTGTGTGTAGCAGTCCCAGTGGCTGGGCAAATGAAGAAAGCAAGCAGCTGTAGATCCAAGAAACCTTAGTATAGGGTCCTGGAGGCAGAGTGCTGGGAGAGCCTATCCGAGTCACAGCACCAAAAGTTGGTTTTAAATGAGCAGTGCAGCACAATGTTGTTCATTAAGCGGTGCTGTAACTGTGTGAGAAAGGTCACAAGGCATGACAAAATCCATTACCAGAGATTTATTAGGAGGGGGGGAGACAGAAGAGAGCATGGCCAGGCCTGTGGAGAGACACATGCTGAGAAGGGAGAGTGGGGAGAAGGAGAGAGCAGAAGAGAGGGGAGGAATCTGTGACTGGCTTTTTAAGGATTTACTTGCAGATGTGCATGTGGGCTTACAGAATTATACCATGCATGCACAGATTGCATGACAATGCAGCACATGAATAACATAAGGCCTCTTGCTTGGCTACTGAACTGCACATGTGCAGTCTTGCAGCTGGAGGAGTGGCAGAATCCTAACACCTGGAGCTTGAAATTAAAGGCTCTTTGTTTTCACATATGGATTCGGTCTCCCTGGTGGTCTTTTGGGGGTCACCGTGATCTGGGCACTTGTATTCACAGAAGATCACAAGGGAAATCAGGAATGTTAAACACACAAGGGCATCTTCTCAATGAAGGAAATAAAGTACCTTCTTTTCACACAGAAAGCTGAGAGTGTATGTTGTTAATGACTTGGTGATCTTTTACTATCTATAAAGCCAGACCTCACCCAAATCCCTTAGAATGATTATACCAGGCTCTCCCTCCTTAGAACTTTATCTTTAGCTTCCACTTAAAAGAATTCATCTTTAGGGGAGATAGCCTGCTGACCTCTACGCAATGTCAGTCAGAGACAACACAATATTCTATGCCCTTCACATATAGAACCCATCTTAATGGTCACATGTACTTTGCAAAGGAATTTCCATGTAGTCATGCCTTAAGCTTTATTTTGCACCTGCAATTGGAATGATTGTTGCCTGTAAACTTTTTCCCAAATTCTACTATGTTTAAATATGATTATAATAAGCCTCCTGGTATCAGACTTTCTAGAAGTTTGATCCAGACTTTCTAAGTCAGGCTGAACTCAGTTTGTATTCTCAACTCTTTGTTTCATTTCATGGCATTTGCAGGGATCCATGCAATTGGTGCGTAAATGTGGAGGACAGTACCCCAAGATAAATAAGAAATGGTTTTGTTTGTTTTGGGTTTTTGTTTTCTTTTAATAGAAATTAGGGGTTAGGGAAACTCAGGCCTCTCACTAAAAAGGGTTCATTACCTTAACTAAGAGAATGGTATAGCTAGAGAGTTTCTCTCCAGCTCCTGCCAAGCCCCAGCAATCCCGCAGCCCACTTATAAAATAAACACACAGACTCTTATATTATTTAAACTGTTTGGCCTATTGGCTCAGGCTTCTAGCTATCTAGTTCTTACATCTTAAATTAACCCATTTCCTTAAATCTATACCTTGCCACGTGGCTCGTGGCTTACCAGTATCTTACATGTTGGTACTCATGGCTGCGGCTGGCAGCTTCTCCTGACTCAGCCTTCCTGTTCCCAGAATTCTCTTCTCTGCTTATCCCACCTATACATTCTGCCTGGCTATTGGCCAATCAACATTTTATTTATACAGAGCAATATCCATAGCAAAATGGTATTAACATGGGTTCTCAGTGCTTTTTAACAAAGCATTTTGCACAATTATTAAAATGTTTGTTAAGATCCAGAAAAACAAAATATTCAGAGCTATAGCTCTGCAACTTTATACTCATAGGAACCAACATAAAGAGAGACCATGCAAAGGGAGATAAAATCCCAGTCAATTATTTAAAAAATAAAGTAAAAAGAATACAGAGAGACAACATTTTCTGCTAGACACATCTTGGCAGGTCTTTGAAGGGTTGGCAGAATGAACTCTGCAGATACTTGTAATCCAGGCTAGCCACATGTTTTCAGGGCTTGCCCTCCTGCAAGACCTAACTGGAAATTAGAGCTCTCTGGCTCCTCACTGACCAACTTCTCAGGCCTCACTAGCACAGAGCAGCAAGATCTGAATTTGTAAGAAAGGCAAGCAAGGCCTTGCCACTAGGGCATGAGCTAACTTGGCTGTCTTAGAGCTTAGTTTTTTGTTTTTGTTGTTGTTGTTTGTTTGCTATTGTTTGTTTTCCTTAACAGTTGGAATGGTTCAGTATAGACTGATCAATAGTCCCTTCATGAGGAAAAATTGTAAGAAGCCCAATTCTTATATATATAGGAATAATTGTAACTAGGACAATAGGTACTTAAACTTAACTATATTATACATTTGCCTCTCTTGCTCATCAAATCAAGAATTAAATGAATGCTTAGCTATCATGGCAAATAGACTAAAAGAGAAAAAAAATAAAATTTAAAATTTGGGGCTATAACATTTATGTATACTCTTATCTGACTGTCACTACTGAGAATTTGGTTCTGCTCTATAAGTTGCTTTCTGGAGACACTTGGATAGATTTTATAAGAAGTGTAATACCTGAAACAGAACCAGTTAATGGCTTATTAAATAAGCTGCTGCTTAAGTAGAAATTCATAGATTAATCCTTTACATCTTTATGAATTACTTGTCCTTCCTCTTCATCTCCTACTGGAATTATATATCAACAAGGCAATGGTATATTATTATTCTATGCAATGACTTATAACTACTTATTTACAAGAGAATATGTACTTAACAATGTTAGGGAGGATACATCTTAAACAACTTACTGAAAAGAGCCTATGGAAATTACTGAGTCACTAAATAAAATTCAGGTTATTTGTTCCACATTGGTAATAATTGACAGGTTGCATTAACATGTTACTTGGGTACTATAGATAATTATTATCCCCTTTTAAGATTTTTAAAAAGATACCACATGGGTATTTCTAAGATTACATCCAAAAATCCTATAGTTATTACTTGTAATGCTTTTGTAGATGGTTCTTCAAAAAGAAATGCAGTGTAAGTTTTATATACAAATTCTACTTGCTCCACAAAAAGACTGTATTCATCCTTGATTTTAAATTTCAACAATCTTAACTCACCCTAATCAATCAACCTTTATTACATCATTCTCAGCCATTGCATATTTTAACTGACTCTGCTATTCATTTAATTTTGGGTGACAGTTTATTGAGTGAATGAAGGAAGAATCAGAGTCTTCTAGTCATGATAGATAGCTTTAAAACCTCTGTTTGCACATCCTCCCCCAAAATTGGAATTCTGAGAGAAGATTGAGGCTCAACATTAACTGACCTCATGTGCAAATTAGCACATGAGAGAGATGAACTGAGAGTGGAAACTGACCAAACTTGAGAGAAAAGGAATGCTGTAGAAAGATTGAGAATGTAGAAGGGGTATGCTGGAAGGAAAAATTTGGAATGATGCCAAGGATGGGGGCTGATAAACAGAAAATTGAAATGGATTGGACAAGAGTAGAAGAAAGTAATAGAAATGGAAAAAAGTTTTAGTGCACTCCTTCAGTTGAGTTTCCTTGTTAAATAAAGAAAGAAAGAAATTCAATCTGATTGAAACATGACAGCATTACTGAACTGCTGGTACCTGTCTGTAGAAAACACTTATAGTGTGTATTCTAATTGATCTTAATAATAAAAGCCTGGAGTCAGATACTGGGGTAAATGCTGAAAGACCAGAGAAGTAAAGCAGCAGCCAAAGTCACCTCTTATCTTCAAGACTCCTCAGACCGAAAAGTGGGTAAGCTCCTGTCTGCACTCACCTTATATTCCTCTCTCCACCCAGCCATATCACTTCCTGTCTCCTGTCTATATAGACCTCTCGACCTCTATGGTTAACTAATGGCTAGCTCCACCCTCTGATCTTCAGGCAATCTTTATTTGTTAGAGCACAAACAAAATATCACATTTCCTTCTTTTTGTCTAAAATAAAAAAGATTATAACTAATATAAAAAACTATATACAATAAGTACATTAACTATAAACAATATATACAGGCAATAAATACATCAACAATGTCTAGTCCATAAACATTTGACAAACTCAGAGAAAATACTCTGTTATCTAGTCTATCTTGATGAGTCCTGTAACACAAATTTCTGAATGGTCTTATTAAAAAAAATCCAGAGCCAGATATTGGGTGAAAGCTGAAAGATCAGAGAAGCAGAACAAGACACAGCCAACCTTACCTTGCCAGATCCTCAGCCAATACTGTTTCCATGAATCCTCAGACTGAACACCTTTGATTCCTCCTCACCCCTGAGGGTCTCAGTTGAACAGATGCTTAGTTCCTGTCTTATATACCTTTCTTATATACCTGTCTTATATATGCCTTATATACCATTCTCCACCCAGCCATGTCAGGTCCTGGGATTAAAGGCCTGTGTGCTTTCCAAGCAAAGGCATGAGATCTCAAGTGCTGGGATTAAAGGTATGTGCCACCCATTCCTGGCTGTTTCCAGTGTGGCCTTGAACTCACAGAGATTCAGATGGATCTCTACCTCCCAGTGATAGGATTACATGTGTGTGCCACCACTGTATAGCCTCTATGTCTAATCTAGTGGCTGACTCTGTCCTCTGATTCCCAGATAAATTTATTAGGGTACACAATATGTTGGGGTACACAATATATCACCACAGAGTCCAAAAGTTTGTACCTAATTCACTTTCTATTCCAACTTGCATTACCCAAACTATCTTTTAATAGCTTTCAACCCTATACATTTTACACCTCTTTAGTGAATTTCTTTTCTGAATCTGGTAACAAGGAAAGCTATACCTATAACCATAAAGTCTTCAACTCCATCAGAGACCTGAGAAGGAAATAATTATTACCGAGTAAGCAGGAATTGCAAACAAGCAGCTTCCAAAAAAATACGAGAAATGACAGACACCATTAATTATTGGAATAATGGAAATATCAATCACTATCTATAATCTTTTTTTACTCATTAAATAAATTAAGCATATATTTTGTGCTTTGTTCTCTCATTTTCCATTATGAACATAGAACTTCACTGTCAAAGTCTACAAAACAATATTTCAGTCCAAAATTATATTTGCATATGCAAATTAATTTTTATTCCAATAATATTTTAGCAAAATCAAAACCTTACTGATTAAGGTAGCCTACATTGCCATGCATAATGTAAACATTTCCCATGTATTAAAATATTTCAAAAATTACTTGCCATTACTACATACCATTTAAATGATTAGAACTAAGCACTTGGTTTTTATTGATTGTGTATATCAGTTATAAAATGCCTGTTAGATTTCTTTTAGATTGTACGTATAGATGGAAAGTGACATTTGGGTGTATGATAGAAAGGGAAGTGAAAGCAAACATTGAAACTTCTATCAACAGGCACATACTTTTCCATGTTTTAGGACATAAGATGAAACCTAATCTGTGGATAATTCTGTATCTGATTTTATCTTAAAAATTCTCTTCCAAAACATCAATACTCCTACATAGGCAAAAATAATTACAAATTTTATGAAGGTTTTTATTTTGAGACAAGATTTCACTCTATAGTCCAGTTTGCCCTGAAATTTAATAGGTAGATCAGGCTATTACAAAAACTAAGAAATATGAGAAGAAATGAGTCAGGGATGTGTCAAGTCCATACTTTGCATTATATATTTTAGTATCATTGCTCTTGTTTATCATCATTTTTATCCCATTTGAAATTTAAAAAAAATAACAATATGCTAGGGCCCAAAAGCGATTATGTATACATAGAAATGATTTATAATCAGTAATATTTTCTATTTATTTTGCAGTGTTAGTAATCAAAATCACGGCTTTATATGTTAAGTGTTCTACCACTAAATTATGGTCCCACTCCATAGGAATCATTAGCCTTGGTAATAGCTTAGTGCATCCAGTAATATAAACAATTTGTTTGAGTTTCCTCTCATCTTTACTGTTGAGCTTTGAATGAGAATTATCCCCTAGAAGTATTTGAACACTTGGCTCCCAGTTATTGGTGCTCTTTGAGACATTATGGAACTTTTAGAAGGTTGAACCTTTTTGGAAAAAGTATTGCACTGGGGCCAGGCTTTGGCAGTTTATAGCCTTGCCCAACTTCCTTTTTTCTCTCTCAGTTTCTTTTGTCTCCCCTGCCATTATGGACTCTCATTCTGAAGCTCTAAACAAAAACAAGCCCTTCTATAAGTCTCTTTTGGTTATGGTATTTCATCACAGCAACAGAAAAGTAGCAAATGTAATGGTATGTTCTGTGACTTGTAACTTTAAGTATTGGGATGAAAGAAGAGTAAAAGTACATCTCTCCCACCTATGATAGTAGATAGTAATATTACAAATCTTAACCATCATTGATTCATCTACTATAAAATAAATGTTTGGAAAGGTCTTTCCTCCCAAGTTTGGCTAAAAAAGTTGTACCTGCTCTCTAGAAAAGTAGAAATATAAAAAATAATCTTATGATGTCCAATGTAACAGTCGTCATTGCTACTGTAAGTGTACACATGCTTGTTGAGGGAACCTCAGAAATGAACTTATATAATTTCTGTTGTGGAATATTGCTTTAGGTGGGCAAAGCTGTATTACATTTGTTTATGCTGTATTTGTTCAATGATGTGAAGATATTTTACCTTTGCTTAGGCTGCATTTATTTAATGATGTAAGGATGTGTTGCTTTGCCTGCCTAAGGCACATGATTGTTCTAATAAAAAGCTGAGCAGCCAATAGTTAGGCAGTAGAGGGATAGACAGGGCTAGTGAGCAGAGTGAATAAGTAGGAGGAGAATTCTGGGCTTGGGAAGTGGAATAGAGGTCAAGGAAAAAGAGAGGGAAATTCCCAGGTCCAGGCAGCCAGGTAGCCACCACACAGCTAGACACAGAGTAAGACATACAGAATGAAAGAAAGGTAAAAAGCTCCAAGGTAAAAGCATAGATGGAGAGAAACATGTTAAGTTATAAGAGCTAGTGGGACAACTATAAAATAAGGCTGAGCATTCATAACTAATAAGTCTCCATGTCATGATATAGGAGTTGGTTGGTGATCCAAAAGAAAGCTTTCTACACAATTCTATATGAAATGTCAAGAAATGATAGTCCCTACTAACATGTTCAGGCTTTAGGAAATGAATCCATTTTGCAAGCCAATTAAATAACTTGAAATCCTTAGGTATTTCTACATTGATTTTGTTTAGCTTTTCAAAAATCAATTAGTGCACTATTTCTGTGTGAAAAATCAAACTAAGTGCAGGAGCAATTTAGGCCATCCCTCTACCATGAAACTCATTTTGTTGTGTCTTAAAATCCAATCAGTAATCTCATAATACTTATTACAAAAAGTCAAATGTTTTAAATATCAGGTTATACTTGTTCACTTCTAGACTGTATAATTTGACTTATTGCCATATTATAGTTCAATTTTAGTGGTTGGATTCAATTTAGATTCACTTTTATATCTTTTCTGATATATTGAAAAGCTGGTTTTCACAGTAATGATCATTTTTGAAGACCCATTCATTCCTTTTTATGTAATTGTAACACGTAAGAATTATGGAAGGGCTAACATTATGTAACTGTTTGTTTCTTTAATTCTGCTGTTTGCCTCAGAGAATGAATTAGCACAGTATAAATAAAGGCATAATAAGAGACACTTCCAAATTTTAGACTTTATAAATCCTGGATTGTAGCAAGTCACAGAATATATATGGGGACATGTAGGACAAGAGGAGAGCATGAGGAAAACTTGGATAAGACATTATGATGTGATAGTACTACTGTCTTAAAGTAGAACAAGGAACTAATTTGGTTTAGTCAGGTGGTGATGTCAAGCAAAACTAAGAAACTGTGATTGAAATTTCATTGATCCTGAAATGTGTTTTTTATTAGAAATATCTCAAAATTTAAAACACCATGTATGATAAACAAGTTAGTTTAAGGTTTAGATGTGACTCATAAGCTGCCACTAATTTCCCTCTATTTTGAGAAGACTAGTATAACAACGTATTAGCAAATCTTGTTCCAAGATTATTACAACTACACCCGAGAACAATGAAATCCTCTTGTGCCAAGGAGCTATGCTATAGAGAATACATCTGTGACCTCTGTATTCAAATAGTTTTGCTACAGGTCTAAACAAACCCCTGCATGGATAAATGATACCCAAAGCCTTTCTTCTTTATATTATAGAAAAAATACAAGTGGAACATGTATGAAACTGATAAAAGGGACAGTTGTTGTAGAAAACAACAAATTTTATTATGATTACCAGAAAAAATAGATCATATAATTATCTTTAGCCTTAAGATAATAATTATGAGTCTACCCACTGGAATTTTCAGCACTTGGTGATTGATTTCTATCCAAATGTGCAAAAAAAAGAATGAGAAACATGGTAAATGTGAATCATTTATATACATTGAAACTTGTGAATCTGAACTCTCAAAATGTGAACAGAGAAAAGATGTGGAGGTATACACTTGTTAAGTAGTTGGACCCCATCTCAAGTGAAACAGAAAGAAAATCAATCTGTCCATTAATTCTTTTTGAAGGAGCATCATATCTGTTGTTACTATTCCCTATTAGACCACTAGTTATATAAACAATAGAACTTTCAAAGCTGAACATCATGTTCCTTCATTTATATTATGAATATCCAGTCTTTTTAGTCTAGTCATATTGTGAAAGAATTCCTCAATATGACTTTGTTTCTAATTTTGTTTATTGCTTTCAAAAATGTGTTCTTGACCATTTAGCTCATCTTTTTAGGCTTTTTTGATTTCTAAGTTTTTATTTTTGCAGTGCCTTTTGGCATCTTTTTTTTAGTGATCGCTTGTAGTTTCTATTTTATAAGTATTTTGCTTTGGTTACAGCGACATTTTAATTCATTTTTAATGATATCTGAGTATTTTTTGTAAGGGTAAGAGATAGAGATGATATTTTATTATGTTCCAGCCCATAATCTTGAAATTAGTAATCTCCACATCTTCCACTAATTTTGAAGAAGTTTTAAGTCAGTAAATAAAATTAACTCAATTGTATGATATATTTATTACTTTATTATATTTTAAATAATATATAATATACATTATATATTTTGTTATGAATCCTTGGGAAGTTCCCATACAAAAGGGTAGTCAGGAAACCAACACAAGCTGGATTCAATGAGTTTAAGGAAAAAGAAGAAAACTCCAAGTTGTATGGGAAGGTAATTGAAAGTGGAAATGGTACGATGTGGGAGGACTGTGGGGAAGGGGAAGAACATGGTTAAACTACATTGCATAAAATGTGCAAATAATTAATAGAAATATTAAAATCTATCTACATGAGTGAATTTAATTTAGATGAGTCATGCTAAGAATACACTCTATTTAGTCATATTGAAATATCAATGTATTTACTATTGCTCTAGTACAATTAAAACATTGACAGATTTAGCCTTTGTGTGTAAACTCTGTCTTGATAGCTAATAAATTTTTATTATAAAATAGCTCAATATTTGCAATTATATTTAATATTTAGTATGATATCAAGGCTTTATCGTATTTCTCAGGGCAAAGATTATTATCATGACCACATGTGAACCTGTAGTCTTCACGAACAGTAAAATAAAAATTTCCATAGGATTAAATTACAGGACAATACTTTCCTAATTAAAGGTTTCTAAATTAAGACCCAAAGATAAGGAAAGGTTTACCAACTAGACAATAAGGCACAGAGAGAAAGCATTTCAAATCTTCAAGCACAATTGAGTATGCTGTGTTATGAAATGTTCGTGTTTCAGTTTTACTTATAATTTTCTTGTAGAATTTGTCCTTTCTCCATTTGCTGAGACCCTTAGCCTATAAAACTCAAATTATTTCCAGTGGGATACATGTGTTTTTAAATGACTATTTTTTTTATTTATTTAATGTATTGATTGTAGTAGGCATTCCTGGTAAATCTAACAACTGAATTAGAAATAAGGTTGATAAAATTCAGAGCAATTGGAAAAAACCTATTACAATTATTTTGATAGACTTTAGATCAGATAACCAGAGTATGAAAACATATTGTACACAATTAGTTTGTCTCCTGCTTAGGTCAGTATATTTAATTTGTGTGTGTGTGTTTATTTACTTATTTACTTTACATCTTGTTTGCAATTTCTCCTTCCTCTTCTCCTCTTAGTCCCTTACCCCACCTCCCCTCTACTTCCCCCACCTCCATTCACTTCTCCTCCATTTCTATTCAGAAAAGGGCAGGCCCCCAATGGAAATCAACCAAACATGGCATATCAAGTTGCAATAAGACTAGGTACCTCCCCTCATACTAAGGCTGGACTAGGAAACCAAGTAGAAAGAAAAGGTCCCAAATGCAGGCAAAAGAGTCAGAGACAGCCCCTGCTCCCACTCTTAGGAGTCACACAAGAAGAATAAGTTACAGAACTGTCAGATGTATGTAGAGGAACTAAGTCAGTCCCATGCAGGCTCCTAGGTTTGTCAGTTCTGTCTCTGTGAGTTCCTATGAGCCCAGATTAGTTGATTTTTTTATGGTGTCCTTGACTGCTCTGTCTCCTACAATCATTCCTCCCTGTCTTCAGCAGAATTCCCTGAGCTCAGCCTGAAGTTTGACTGCGAGTCTCTGCATCTGTTTCCACAAATTACTGGATGAAATATCTCTGATGACAATTTGGCTAGGTACCAATCTATGAGTATAGCACAATATAGTTAGGTATTATTACATTGACATTTTTCTTCCAGTTATGTTTTGTTCTATCTAGGCCTCTGGGCCATCTAGCCTCTGGGTTCTGGTGCTCCAGGCAGTGTTAGGGGTGGGATATCTCTTGTGGCATAGGTCTCAGACTGGAGCAGTCATTGGTTTGCTCCTCCCACAATCTCTGTGTCACACTTGGCCCAGGACATCCCATAGGCCAGACAGACTGTAGGATGAAGGTTAAATAGCTGGGTTGGTGTCCCAATCCCTCCACTGGTAGTCATGCCTGGCCACAAGAGGTGGCTATTTCAGGCTACAGATCACTTTTTTGCTAGGAGTCTTAGCTGTGGTCATCCTTGTAGATTCCTTGGAATTTGCCTTGCACCAGGTTTCTACCTAGCCCTAAAATGACCCTCTTTTTAGTTGGGTCTTTCTGTACTCTTTCCCCCTCTCCTACCTTCACCTGATCTTCATGTTCCCATCCAACTTGCCCCCAGTACACTCACAGAATTTCTTCTATTTCCCCTTCCCAGGGAGATCTGAGTGACTTCTAGAGCTCTTCTTGTTACCTGGCCTCTATGAGTCTGTAGATTTTAGTATGGTAATCATTCACTTTACAGCTAATATCCACTTATAAGTGAGTATATACAATGTTTGTTTTTCTGGGTCTGGGTTACCTACCTGCTTTTTCTAGTTCCATCCATTTGCTTTTGAATTTGATGATGTTATTTTATTTTTAGCTGAGTAATACTCCATTGTGTAAATGTACCACATCTTCTTTATCAGTTCTTCAATTGAGGGACATATAGGTTGTTTCCAGGTTCTGGCTATTATAAATGATGCTGCTATGAACATAGTTGAGCAAGTATCCTTGGGCTATGATTGAGTTTCCTTTGGGTATATGCCCAAGAGTGGTATAGCTGGGTCCTGAAGTAGATCAATTCCTAATTTTCTGAGAAATTGCCATGTTGATTTCCAAAGTGGTTGTGCAAGTTTGCACTCCCATCAGCAATGGAGGAGTGTTTCTTGAGCTCTACATCCTCTCTAGCATGAGCTGTCACATCTGATTTAGTCTTAGTCATTCTGACAGGTATAAGGTAGACTCTGAAAGCAATTTTGATTTTCATTTCCCTGATGGCTAAGGGTGTTGAACATTTATTTAAGTGTTTCTCAGCCATTTGAGATTCTTCTGTCAAGAATTCTCTATTTATAACTGCACCTCATTTTTTTATTAAGAAATTTTTATTCATTTTACATACCAATCACATACTTAATTGAGTTATTTGGTGTTTTTAATGTCTAGTTTTCTGAATTCTTTATATATTTTAGAAAACAGAACTCTGTCAGCTGTGAGTTTGGTGAAGATATATTCCCATTCTGTAGGCTGCAGTTTTGTCCTATTGTCAATGTCTTTTGCTTTACAGAAAGTTTTCAGTTTCATGAGGTCCCGTTTATTAGTGGTCAAACTTAGTGGCTGTGAAATTAATGTTCTACTCAGGAAGGTGTCTCCTATCCCTATGCATTCAAAGCTACTCCCCACTTTCTGTTCTATCAGGTTCAGTGATCTGGATTTATGTTGTGGTCTTTGATACACTTGAACTTGACTTTTGTGTGGGGTGATAGATATGGATCTATTTTCATTCCTCTACATGCAGGCATTCAGTTAGACCATAACTATTTGTTGAAGATTCTTTTTCCTATTGTATAATTTTGGCTTCCTTGTTGAAAATCAGGTGTCCATAGGTGTGTGGATTTAAGACTGTGTCTTTGATTCAATTCCATTGATTCTGCTGTCTGTTTAAATGTCAATACCATGTAGGTTTTTGGTTTTCCATGTGAAGTTGAATATTCTTCTTTCAGACACTTAAAGGATTGTGTTGGAATTTTAATGGGGATTGTAGTGAACCTGTAGATTGCTTTTGGTAAGATGGCCAAATTTTACTATGTTAATCCTGCCAATTCATGAGCATAGGAGATCTTTCCATCTTCTCATATTTCTCCAAATTCTTTCTTCAAGGATTAGAAGTTCTTGTCATACAAGTCTTTCATTTGCTTGGTGAGAGTAACCCCAAGATACTTTATAACATTTGTAGCTATTGTAAAGGGTGTTGTTTTCCTGATTTCTTTCTCAGCCCATTTATCATTCGTATACTGGAGGGATACTGATTTTTTTAATTAATCTTTTATCCAGCCACTTCACTAAAGTTATTTATCAGTTGTAGGAGTTCTATGATATAATTTTTGGGTTGTTTTATGTATACAATTTTATCATCTGCAAATAATACTACTTCCTTTCTAATTTGTGTCCACTTGATCTCCTTTAGGTGTTTTATTGCTCTTGCTAGAACCTCAAGTACTATATTAAATAAAAATGGAGAGAGTGGACAGCTTTGTCTTGTTCCTGTTTTTAGTGGAATTGCTTTGACTTTCTGTTTAATTTGATGTTGGCTCTCAGCTTGCTGTATATTGCTTTTATTATGTTTAGGTATGTCTCTTGAATCACTGAGCTCTACAAGACTTGTCAAAAATGGGTGTTGGATTTTGTCAAAAGCTTTTTCATTATCTTATGTTATGATCATGTCATTTTTTCCTTCAGTTTGTTTATATGGTAGATTATATTGATAGATTTTCATATGTTGAATCATACCTGCATCTCTGGAATGAAGCCTACTGATCATGGTAGATTATTTTTTGAAGTGTTCTTGGATTCTGTTTTAAGGTAGTTTATTGATTATTTTTACATCTATGTTCATGAGGAAGATTGGTCTGTAATTCTCTATTTTTGTTGAGCTTTTGTGTGGTATGGGTATCAGGGTGACTGTGGCCCCAGGCTTTTTTTGGTTGGGAGAATTTTAATGACTGCTTTTATTTCCTTGGGGGTTATGAGTCTATTGAAATTGTTTATCTGGTCTTGATCTAAATGGTATCTATTGGGAAAATTATCCATTTCATTTAGGCTTTCCTATTTTGTGAAGTACAGGTTTTTAAAGTATGACCAATGATTCTTAGAACTTCCTCCGTGTCTGTTGTTATGTTCCCCTTTTCAATTCTGATTTTGTTAATGTGGATATTCTCTCTCTGCCTATTTGTTAGTTTGGATAAGAGTTTGGCTATCTCGATTTTTCTGAAAGACACAAGTAATTGTTTGTTGGTTCTTTATATTGTTCTCTTAGTCTATCTAGATGACCTGTCCACTGGTGAGTGCATGTTGGGGAATATTATTTTAAAGTGTGTTTCTTTTGTTTATGTTGCATATGTTTAACTCTGTGAAGCTGTGATACTTTGCCTGTCTAAAACACCTGATGGTCTAATAAAGAACTGAATGGCCAACAGCAAGGCAGGAAAAAGTGTAGGCAGGGCTGATAGGCAGAGAGAATAGATAGAAGAATAAATCTGGGAAAAGAAAGAGTAAGTAGCCAAGGAAGGAAAAGAGGACACTAGGGTCCAGCCACCTATGCAGCCACAGAGTAAGAGTTAAAGTAAGATATACAGAAGTTAAAATAGGTAAAAGCCAAAGGCAAAAGACAGATGGGATAATTTAATGTTAAGAAAAGCTGGCAAGAAACGGGCCAAGCTAAGGATGGGCCTTTATAATTAAGAATAAGCTTCAGCGTGTAATAAATATATTTGGGAGCTGGGTGGTAGCCCACCCAAAAAAAGGAACAAAACCAAACAACAACTCCATGACGGGTAAGGTGACCTGCTGACATCCCACGCAACCCAAGTCAGAAGCTCATTTTTTAATAAAAGGGGGACCTGTAGGGTCCTGGCCCCCGTTTTGGGTGACTGCTGCCTTGCTTGCACACTTTGACCTTGATATCCTCCCTATGCTAATTCCCTGCCAGGTTCCACCCTCCTGAATGCTTAAGAGAAGTTCCTTTTCTATGTATCCTGAATAATGAGCATTAACAGATTAGAAGCAAGATTGTAAAACATCAGTAGCGAACTTCTGCCCTCCGGGGTCCCCCCATTGTGCTGTAAGCCTGTATTTAAGACCTCCTCCCCCCTTCAATAAATGACATTCGGCATTTAAAATTAATATATATATATATAATTGAATGAATACTGTGAAAGTAATCTATGAATACCACAAATGTGATTAATATCATGAGTGTAATTAATGAATATCATGAGTGTAATTTAAAAAATAAATAAATAAATAAATAGATAAATAAATAAATAAATAAAATTTAGTCTATTAAATAAACAGATAACACATAGCATTGTAAAAGACTTTTACCTGTAATAATTAACATTTAAATTATTTGCAGTCTTCTTCCAAAAATAAAGTCAGATGATTTTATCAACTAAAAAAATATTACATCAAAAATTCCACTCTGATTTAAAGTTCATGACTGTATCCAGGTACTTCTAACTCACTACTAGGAGATAATAAACTTGGTCACATTAGCCACATTATTTAGAAGCTTGCTCATGTGGACTTTGAAGATACTGAATGTATTCATTTCAATGCCACTCAACTAAGCACACTGGGTAGCTAAATGTTTCTCACCTTTTATGTTACTTAAATAATTTTGTGATTACATTTTAATTCCACCTGATATATTTCTTAATGATAACATGTTATTTGTCTCAGTTTTAATAAAATTACAAATAAAGATAAAATGTCCATTCAAAAAAAAAAAAGAATAAGCTTCAGCGTGTAATATATTTGGGAGCTGGGTGGCAGCCCACCCAAAAAGAGGAACAAAACCAAACAACAACAAGGGTAGGGTGTTGAAATCTCTCCCTATTAATGTACTGATTTTGATGTGTGATATAGTTTTAGTCATGTTTCTTTTACAAATGTGGGTGCCCTTGCATTTGGGGCATAGATGTTCAGAACTGAGACATCATCTTCATGTATTTTTCCTTTGTGTATGAAATGGCCTTCTCCATCTCTCTTGATTAATTTTGGTTTGAAGTCTTTTTTTGTTATATACTAGGACAGCAATACCAGCTTGCTTCTTAGGACAATTTAATAGGAAAATCTTTTTCAACCCTTTACTCTGAGTTAATGTCTATCTTTAATGCTGAGGTGTGTTTATTGTATGCAGCAGAATGATGGATTCCAGATTTGTATCCATTCCATTAGCCTGTGTCTTTTTATTGCAGAATTGAATCTATTGATATTGAGAGATATTAATGATCAATGATTGTTAATTCCTGTTATTTTATTGTTGTGGGTGGCAGTGTATGTGTGTGTGTGTGTGTATGTGTGTGTGTGTGTGTGTGTGTGTGTGTGTGTGTTTGCTTGTGTGTTTCCCTTCATTTGGTTTTGCTGGTATGAAATTATCTATTGTCTGTATTTTTGTAGGTGTAGTTAACTTCCTGGGGTTGGAGTGTTCATTAGAGTACAATCTGTAGGGTTGAGTTTGTGGATAGATATAGTCTAAATTTGACTTTTTCATGAAATACCTTGTTTTCTCCATCTATGGTGATTGACAGCCTTGCTGAGTATAGTAGTCAGGGCTGGCATCCATGGTCTCTCAGATTCTGCAAGACATCAGTCCAGGCCCTTGTGGATTTTAGGGTCTCTGTTGAGAAATAGGGTGTGATTCTAACTGGCCTGCCTTTATATATTAACTGACCTTCCACCCTTGCTGCTTTTAATATTCTTTCTTTGTTCTGTATGTTTAGTGTTTTAATTATTATGTGATGTGAGGACTTTCTTTTCTGATCTAATCTGGTGTTCTGTAAGCTTCTTGTATCTTTATAGGCATGTCCTTACTTAGGTTAAGGGAATTTTCTGCTATGATTTTGTTAAATATATTTTCTGGGTTTTTGAACTGAGATTCTTCTTCTATTCCTATTATTCTTTGTCTTAGTCTTTTCATGATGTCCTAGATTTCCTGGATATTTTGTGTTAGGAGTTTTTTTTTTTTTTTAAGCTCAAACATGTTCTTTGATTGATGATGAATCTATTTCTTCTATTTTATCTTCAACACCAGAGATTCTCTCTTCTATTTCTTGAATTCTATTGGAGATGGTTGCATCTATTTTTCCTGTTGGCTTATGCAGATTTTATATTTCCTGAATTACCTCAGTTTGTGTTTTCCTTATTGCTTCTATTTCAGTTTTCATGTCTTGAATAGTTTCTTTCACATGCTTGTTTTTTTTCTTGGCATTCTTTAAGAGATTCATTGATTTCCACCTATTATTCGATTGTTGTCTCCTTGATTTCTTGAAGAGAGTTTTTCATATCCTCATTAAGGACCTCTATCATTATTATAGAGTTGGTTTTAAGATTGTTTTATTTTTGCTTCTACTCTGCTGGAATGTTTAGGACTTGCTGTAGTGGGATGGCTTGGTTCTAATGGTGATGTATTACCCCAGCTGTTGTTGTTTTTGTTCTTCCACTTATGTTTAGGCATCTGTATTTGGAGTAATTATAGGTCTAGTTGCCAATTTCTGGATTTGTCTTTGTTGGATGGCTGTACCTTTATAGGCATGTCCTTCCTTAGGTTAAGGGAATTTTCTGCTATGATTTTCTTAAATATATTTTCTGGGTTTTTGAGCTGAGATCCTTCTTCTATTCCTATTATTCTTTGTTTTAGTCTTTTCATGGTATCCTAGATTTCCTGGATATTTTGTGTTAGGAGGTTTTTTTTCAGTTTCTCTTTGCTGTCTGGTCTTCTGGACTCCATCAGTGGTTGTCAAGTATAGGGTTTCTTTCTGCACTGGGGGCTGGACTTTTGATGTCCTGGATGGCCTCTTGTCCAGCCAGGGGTTCCTGCCCAAGTTTGGATCTGAAGTTCTGACTATGTATGTGCATGGCCTCTGTTCTGGCAGGGGGTCCTCTGGGATTCAGATGTTGAACTGGCTTCTGGTAGGGTAAGAAGCTTCTGCCTGATTTTCACAGAGTTGGCCTGATCTCTAGGGTTCAGGATGCTGGTATGGCTTCTGGGAATCAGTATTCTGGCCTGGCCTATGATGGGTTGGAAGGCTTCTTCTGTAGGTCGACCAGTACATTTAAATATTTGATTATTTATGCAAAAATTTTTAGCTAAATGAGCCTTGAAACCATGTTTTATTTCTATAAAATGAAGCTGAAAAGTGTGGTATGCCTATCCTTATGTTCCATAGCTTAATAATTTAATACCTTAAATAGTGTTGACATAAAACTTAGCACATTTAACTCCCCTTGAGACAATGTTGTATTTTACTCAATTTGGCAAGGCAAATACAATTTTAGTATAGTTAAAACTTTCATTATTGTCCCAAACTTATAGGGCCAGAAAGACAAATCAGTGGGTGAAGTATTTGCTGCATAAGCATAAGTGTCTGAATTCAGATCCCACCACTTAAATAAAAAGTGAGTGTGGGAGTGAAGATCAGCAACTCCAGTGCTTAATGGAGGAATTGAGACAATCAGATTTCTGGAATCCATAAATTGCAGGTTCTATAAAATGAGAAGACCCTATGTCAAAAAAAGAGAGCAGCAGAGAAATATATATATAAATCAATGTCAGTATCTGGCCTCTACACACACACACACACACACATACACACACAGAGTTTCTTGATTATGGACTCAAAATAAAATATTCAGTTTATCTACAGTTTTTAAATCCAAATAAAACTATAAGTACACATGCAAGAAGCACACACTTGATTAAGAAAAAATATAGATATTTATATGTATTATTCTTTTCATCTTTCTATTCTATAAATTTACTTTTGTATCCTCTAAATTTGATCATTATTCATGGTGTCTAAAGCCACTGTGAATGACTAATGAAAAATAATATCATTACTGTAAAAAATGTACAAATCTTTAGTGTTTCTATTCCCTAAGGTGTAACTTTAATAAATGCCTCCATAGCTGGCTTTGCTATATTCTACCTGACTTCTGTGCACCTCAAGAGGACATTGCTTACTCTGCAACACTTGTGTGAGCATTACAGTATAAGATTCTGTGATGTTCACTGAGTCTTAAAATGGTATTCTCTTCAGCTTATATCACAAGTCCCAGATGGCTTGACTTAATTCAATTTCACAGCTACCTTTTTAAGAGAGTATATTAAAGCTAAAGAATCCTTCAATAGAATCAGTGAGCAATGAAGTTCACAAATAGAACCACACCACGTTAGTTGCCAATTATATTTCCTCATGAATGAGTTTTTCAGTTGCAGCCAAATTTAAAATTAAAAAGATCTTGTGGTCCCCATGACCTTCACAAGAAGCCTAAGCATTCCTCATTTCAAGAAAAGGAGATACTGGCTATATGTATATACATATATTACAAATCAATATACAATGTTCTAAATAAGGACACTTGTGAAGATTACAATCTGAAGCCATTTTTTACAAATCTTTGTCAGCTATTATTTATTTCTGAAAATTTCATTGCATTTTTCTTTCTGAAATAGTCTTTGAAACTTGGAGTTACACATCTATGCAGAGTTGCTGTAATATCATTTTTACAGGGGTGCTGGTATTTCTGCTTCTGATTAAAATTCATGCTTTCCTTAAATAGCATGAAATATACTTCTCTAGACCTCTTTGGCCTTGGTCAGGAATGTGTAACCACTAAAACTTTTTCAGCCCGGAAACCGGTAATTAGGCACAGCTTGAAAAGCCAATCAAACTCAGCGCATTCTTGCTCGCAGGGAGAGCCTGGTGATTGCCATTGCAGTGAAGGAGTATCACATGTGGCTCTGTGGTGTTTGCTCTCAGTATAATCAAACAGAAAAATAATTAGTAGGTAGAGCTCATGGATTTAATGTGCAAAATCTGGTGAGCAGGAAACATATTCTCAACTAAATGCTGAGGATGGTAGCCTGGTAATGAAACATAACAGCCTGGAATTCTAACTCAATCAATACAAGATGTCAGTTAGATTTCTAGAGTTTTCCCTACTACTTAATGGTAGCTGTATTTTCTTTTTATTTCTTCTCTCTTCTCTTTTTACCAAGATACTTTGTATCCTTCAGCATATCCATTTAACTTTATTACATGCATTTTACTTACTATCTTTTCATATTTTGCCTCAAATGCAATATTTTTTAAATTGAAAGAAATTCCATATTAAATTTTACTAAGCCATCAATTTTCTCCACATGCATATTAATATAGTCATCTACTTATATTCGTATGTATACTTATCATACTATGAATGACATTATCACTGTAGAATATAAGCTTTATAAATAGCTTAATTTTAAGATAACGTCCATATTGATACAGTTAAAACTAAAATTAAACATGGAAATATTACTAAATTTACTCTCCATAATTTGTAAAAAGTGCAACTGTAAGTACCCAGTGATCTTTACCTACTGTTTGAGACTAACTAAATTTCACATGTACTGCTTAAACACTTTGTTAACGGGCTACAAAGGTAAAAATATGCATAACTATAGCATAAAATATAATTAATGGCAATTCTACATATACTATGTGGTATTAACATTCATAAAGTATTGAATTAATATTCAGATAGGGTAATGAGAAAATTTCTAAGTAGAGTTGTGCTTAAAATGAATTTTGAAGGATTAAATGGCAATTGACATGTAGAATTAGAAAGGAGCATTTCATAATAAGATAAAGGCTTGTAGGAATAAAAGCATAGTTGTAGATGAATTTCTAAATGATCTTATTAAATAAAAAACACAGAGCCAGAAATTGGGGTTAAAGACTGAGAGAGATCAGAAGAATAGGAACAGCCATAGCTAAGCTTACCTCACCAACTCTGTAGCTTCCATATGCGAGTTACTTCCTGTTACACACACCTATATGTCTTGATGTTCTGCCATCTGATTTGCTCTCTCTGTCCAGCTATAACACTTCCTCTTCCTGCCCAGCTCTGTCACTTCCTGTCTGTCTGTACAGACATCTAGACAACTATGGTTAACTAGTATTAGAATTTAAGGTGTCTGCCACCACACCTGGCTGTTTCCAGTGTGGCCTTGAACTCACAGAGATCCAGACAGATCCCTGCCAGCCAAGTGATAGGATTAAAGGCATGTACTACCATTGTCTGACTTTTTTGTTTACTTATAACAGCTTGCTTTTTCCTCTGATCTCATAAACTTTATTTATTAAAGCACAAATAAAATATTACATTTCCCTTTTTGTCTAATAAAAATAAAAATAAATAGAAAATTATAACTAATATAAGAAAAACTATATACAATCAGTACAATAACTATATATAAAATATATAAGCAATAAATACATCAACAATGTCTAGTCCATTTGCATTTGACTAATTCAGTGAAAATATTCCATTATTTAGCCTGTTTTGATGGTTCCAAAATGTACCTAATTCACTTTCTATCCTAACTTATATTACTAACAGTAAACTATCTTACGATATCTTTCAAATTTACACACTTAACACATCTTAGTGAGTTTCTTTTGTGAATTTCTTAACAAGGAAAACTGTAATTATAACTATCTAATATTCAACTCCCTCAGAGACTCAAGAAGGAAATAATATTACCTAGTAAAACAGGAAGTGCAAACAAGTGACTTCCAAAAAAATGTGAGTTATGACAGAAACAGCCAGCTTCCTGGACAATCACCTGAGGTTTCCATGAAACATTGGGGCATCATCTTCGGCCTACAGGCTTAGCATACCTGACAGACTCATTTGTAAAGCAGGATGTAAGCAAGGCCTAAAGCTCGACCCCACATTCGGTGCAAGTATTCCATTTACCAGATAAACTTGAATTCTACCAGTGGCATGTCATGATTCAGGATTTTAAATTCTGGAAATTTCTAGTGTTTTTAGAATTCAACTTTCAATTCTTCTCAGCTTGTGGGTGGCTTCATCTACTTTATTAAATGCCAGTCTACCATTGAGGGGCCAGATTCTGTCAGCCTAGTTACTCCTCCAAGGATAACTATTCGAGCTACTCTTCCACTGCATACCAGGAGCCATTTACCTCTGCCTGCTCAGCTGCCTTCGAAGGAAGGGGCTCTGTAACTTTTCTGTATTGCAAAGCCTCTTCAGCAATGGTGCCATATTGTTCTGGCCTCAGAGGACACCTGTTGCCAAAGCTGCAACTACATTTGTCTTGGAAAGGATCAGTAGTCCTTTATTTTGTGTCCTGCTTGTACATTTTGGACAGTATAGTGTCAGCAGTCAATGTGAGGGCACTTTCTTGCCCAGTGGCTAACTTTTGCCACAGTGAAAGTAACTCCATGTGTAGGTTCTTCAATTCCCATATCTTCTCTGAAGTAGATTATGGATATTTGTCTTTATTTAGATTGTTGGTTACAAATTGTTATTGGTCATAGCCACTCCCTTTCTAAAAGAGGAAAGGGGGATATGATATAGAAATATAGGATATAGATATGATAGGATAAAAGGGTAGATTATTGAATCTACTTTTAAAGAGCAACAACTTGCTTAAAATGTTTTACATTGCTATGGATTTTAGTTTATTGATGCAAATTTAAAGTTAATTTTGTTATACTGCATGTGTATTTCTACTCTTGTTTAAAGTATTTTGTTTGTGCAACTCATTTGAAATTGTAGTGTACAGTTGAGAAATACAGATTAATAATTAGTCATCTATGATAATCAAACTTATGTTAGTTAAGTTTTATAGGTATACTTAGATATATTTCAATTAGGTAGGTAATCTTCAAACACTTCAAAGACCTACAGAATATGGCATTTAAAATGTTTTAAAATTTTAGACTTTCCTGGACAATGAGACATGTCTGGTCCTGGCAGGACTAATTTACTTTAAAGAGGAAGATTGGCGTCAAAGGCACTCCATATGGAGTTTATCTTCTTCTTGGCAAAAATAGCCATTTGGGCAAGAAACTTTTCTTGGCTGGACTGCTTGACAAAATGTTGTATCGACTGGACATGCAGGACCCATAGGAAGGTGACCACTGAACTTTGCAAGGTGAGATGGTCCTTCAAATTCCTACTTTGCAGAGAAGACTGCCAGATAGTCTACAGGACACAGAGAGAAGTGACTGAGAGACTCTAGACCTATAGGCTGAAGATAGATACCCCAATGTTGCAGAGGAACTTTGAATGACTGTCCAGGCATTCAGCTGTCTTTGTTATTTCCAGAATTTTGGAAGTTGCTTACAATACCTTTCCTGTTTATTTGGGTAATATTATATCCTTCTGAGGTCTTTGATGTAGTTGAAGTCTAGATAGTTATAATTTTCCTTAGTTATGATAAAAATAAATTAGATATGAAATTTTACAATCACAAATACAGAAAAGATAGAATATTTTCTTTAATTTTGCCAAATACAAATAGACTAGATATTATAACTGTAATTCTTGCTTGATAACTATTTTATTATATATAATTTTACTATGTTAAAGTTAAAACCTCCCTTTTTAATTAGATAGAGAATGGGAAATACTGGGGGATGTCTTTCTGTACACTGTGTATATGTATTGCTTTGATTGGTTGATAAATAAAACGCTGATTAGCTAGTAGCCAGGCAGGAAGTATAAGTGGGATGAGCAGACAAGGAGAATTCTGGGAAGAGGAAGGGATGAATCAGGAGTTGCTAGCCAGACACAGAGGAAGCAAGATGACAAGGCAGAACTGAGAAAAGGTACCAAGCCACATGGCTAAACATAAATAAGAATTGTGGGTTAAATTAAGTGTAAGAGCTAGTCAATAATAAGTCTGAGCTAATGACGAAGCAGTTATAATTAATATAAACTTCTGAGTGATTATTTTATAAGTGGGCCACAGGATTACAGGGGCAGGGCAGGACATAAAAAAACTTCCAGCTACACATATGAATTATCAGCAGTATCATGTGACATGTTTGATAAGAAATGGATTGTTAAAAGTACATCAGAGACAATTTTTTGTGGTATTTGGATGCTAGAGTTAGAAGTATATAAACATTGAGAGGGATATGGAGAAGTAAGAATTCAGTTATGATGGATAAATATTTTCAAAGTGTATTTCCAGACAACTAATCAACATGTAGTAGGTGGAGTTGACTGAATTAAATTTCAAATGAAGTTGCTAAAGAAAAAAAAAAACTAAAGCATTTGCAGTAAGCCAGAAGATGATGATCATGTGAAAGAGTATTTATAATGGAACTTGGAGGAGGAATCTACATTTGAAAAATGTTAAGGTGATAGAAAATATAGGATTTAAAATGGCTGTAGAAAATGGAGAATAATTATTTTAAGGTTTTAGGTTAGAGTTAGTTGGAAAACAGTGGAGCTATAGCAAAACTTGTTAGAGGGGAATCTGAGGGATAGTTTAAGGTAGCAACAGAGTAACTTCTGGTCTCAACAAGTATTATGCTTACATATATTGTACTTCTACTATCAAAACTATAGCTGAAAGCAATTAACCACCATGAAGAACCATAAATTTAGCCAGGCCTGGAGGCCTAGGCCTTTAATCTATTTGGGAGGCTGACGGGAGTATTGGAAGTTCATTGGGTGCTTATGTTGAAAGGGAGTTTAAGACCAGCATGAGAAAATTACCAAGATCATGTCTCCAAATAATGAAAAACAAAACAAACAAATAATAAAAAACTAGACCAACTGAGAATGTAGCTCAGTGATCATGTGCTTGTCTTGCATGTGTGACAGCCTGAGTTCAAACCACAAATAAGAAAAAAAAATCAATAAGAATGAAATAACACACCTAAGGATGGGAACAAGTTCCTGTACATGACTGAATAACTTACTGAAAATTTGGTAGTTTGTAGCCTCAGTTCTGCCAAGAAAATGAATTTAATTAGAGATAGAGAAGGTTCTCCACTAAAGCTGAATGCTGAATTCCTGGAAACACACTTTATTCTTTGACAGTGTTGATTTTAATGGCATGCCTAGCTAGATTTATATTTAACCATATGTAATGAAATTTCTTAAGGCTTCATTATCTGATAGAATGATGACTCATACTAGCAAGTCACTTAGAGTTAGAAGGCAGATAAAATGCAACCAGGACAATGCACTTAAAGGAGCAGCATATGGAGTCTACTCTTAGCTTTAACTTCTATCACCCCCCTTTTTGATATGTGACATTGTACAATTTTTATTAAACCTTCCTGAACCTCATTTTATTCATCTATACAATGAGAATAACATTGATTGCTACTTCATGTAGGGTGTTGTAACAATTATAATCAGAGAAACATGTATACAAAGCATCAGGTACATGACTGTAAGTTCAAGTACTATGTATCTCCTATTCTGTACAGATCTTACATTCTGAAAATCAAGCCAGTGAATGGATCAGTTTTCTCAGTTAAGCAACATACAGAAAAGCTTAGTCAACAAAACCTTCATGAGAAACTTCCTGTAACACTGCATGCTCTGACCTAGGATAAAGCTGTCCATGCCTCTATGTAAATGGACAAGCAGAATTGTTTACTGAACATTCAATACATGCCAACTACTGTTTTAATAGATCTGTGATTTGAGTCAATGTCATAGCAATCTTGACAGATAAAGTTGATGTACCAGATGAGTAAGCAGAAGCATATTTTATTAAAATTTGAGCTTGATGCCGGGTGACAGTGGCTCATGACTTTAATTCCAGCACTCGGGAGGCAGAGCTAGGCAGATCTCTGTGAGTTTGAGTCTAGCCTGGTCTACAGAGTGAGATCCAGGACAGGCACCAAAACTACATGGAGAAACCCTGTCTTGAAAAACCAAAGAAACCAAAAAAAAAACCAAAACCAAAAACAAAAAACAAAAAACTGAGCTTACATTTTAAACTTAACAGTATGACTCCAGAGCCAATGCTCTTAACTACTACATTCACAAGTATTGTCAGAAAGGATATGTGAAACCCACCCGTAAAATATTAAAGGATATGTCTAATCATTTGAAAAGAGCAATTGCTTTAATATATTCAGCAAAAAGTGTAGCTTATAACCAGATGCTTTTATTATATATGCTTTATCTATTTATCACACCAAAGCCCTTATAAACATTAACTTAAATCATATTAACTTGAAAGTACAGTGCAAATTCATGCATAAAATGACTATTTATCTGAAACTTCAGTTTATTAAACTGCTTTGCAAGCCTAATAATTCAATCGTTCTTGAACTTCTCATTAAAATGCATGATCTATTTACTTTGAAGAAGACCTAAGATCTTACTAAATCCCCTTGCACAAAGAGGCATTCTTTAGATAACTTGAAGGAATGGTGTTTTCACGGTGTTGTACATGTTCTTGCAACAGCTTATATTCAATCTCAAGCAATTTCAGTTTCTAACGGTGAACTATAATAACCACATTTCTTTAAAAACCCAAAATAGTCTAACCCAGCAATTACTCAGAATTAGGGTTTTATTGAAATGCTAAATCTTTGAATCTGCATCAAAAGTACCCAAGAATAGAATGAAGAAAGTGAAAAAAGTGCTAACTCAGCTTACCATTACCAAGAGAAGATTTCTTTGGTTTTTGTCATACATCCTGTAAAATTGTGGATGTGAGTTCATTTAGAACTATAGAGTGTTAACAAATTTCATTTTTTTTTCAAATGTGCTCATGTATAAAAAAATCTAGGCTGCATGCATAATACTGCTTTCCCTTACTTGTGCTTTCAGCTTGCTCTGGTTTGCAACTTCAAGGGAGAAAATAAAGCCATTATGAGAGTGTCTGTTGACTTTTAATTTTTATCATTAATTATCATTTCTGCAGTATATCAATAATGTAGGCTAATTAAATATA
Organism: Peromyscus nudipes; assembly: GCA_902168325.1. NCBI lineage: Eukaryota > Metazoa > Chordata > Mammalia > Rodentia > Cricetidae > Peromyscus > Peromyscus nudipes. The sequence continues at coordinate 27,743 of CABHPH010146334.1, forward strand.
CGATGGTGCTAAGCAGTGTTTTAAAAAGAGTGATATTTAGAGGTTTAAATTGAGAATCTGTTGTTATTAATAAGACTGAACACTGGATGGCAGTCCTCCCTAATACTAAAAAGAGGTGAAGGCTATTGATAGGAAGGACTGACTCCAAATAATACCCTAGGCAGCCTGAGTGTCTTGCGAAGTTTAACAGCTAAAAAGTCAGCAAAGAACTTGGAACAAAGCTGGTGAGAGAATCAGAATGTTAAAAATAGTGAGCTTGCCTAGCATTATCATGGATATGTGAAATTTGCTTTTCAGTTGACTTGACAATTATGTACACCAGATTCAGTTTCAGAAGTTTTATTCTTAAATATTCAATCTTAAAGCACAAATTAGATGTGCCTTATGTAGTCCCATGTGTACTTCATTCAGTCGTAGCTGAAGATATAGCCAGGATCATTACAGAGCAGTAGTTTTCACTGTTTCGCCTTCCTAACGCTGGGACTCTTTAATACAGTTCCTCATGTTGGAGTGATCCCAACCATAAAATTATTTTCGTTGCTACTTCATAACTGTAACTTTGCTACTGTTATGAACCGTGATGTAAATATCTGTTTACCAATGGTCTCAGGTGATCCCTGTGAAAGGGTCATTCACCTCCCAATGGGGCCATAACCCACAGGTTGAGGACCACTGTTAATGACTGAGGTGAATTTTCCTCAAGGAGAAAACTATAATTTATACTATATAGTTTTTACATAAAACTTGTATATTTTATTCTGTATCAGTTTTAAGATAGGATCTTATTGGGTAGCCCAGGCTGGCCACTATAGTACTCTTCTCACAAGTAATGAGATGACAAGTGTGGTAACCACATGTGGCCTTTTATAATTTTTGATGTTTAAAAATAAAATACCGCCGGGCGGTGGTGGTGCACGCCTTTAATCCCAGCACTCGGGAGGCAGAGGCAGGCGGATCTCTGTGAGTTCGAGGCCAGCCTGGTCTACAGAGCGAGATCCAGGAAAGGCGTAAAGCTACACAGAGAAACCCTGCCTCGAAAAATCAAAAAATAAAATAAAATAAAATAAAATACCTTCACTTTATATATATATATATATATATATATCAAGTCTATACTATATATCGGGTTTAATATAACTATCTCCTTTATCACATATCATTGTTACATGGTGAAAGTATTCAAGAACCTTCTAGATTTTTGAAATACACACTACAGAATTGTTATCTACAATCACCTTTTTGTCCCATATCACACCAGAGCTTTTTATGACTATTTAGCTGGAACTTCAGTATGAACTGATAAACTTATCCATTTCTCCCTAGACTTCCCATGTGGTGGTAGCCATTACTCCTCTCCAAATTTCTATAAGATGAACTTTATTACATTTCACAAGTGAATGAGATCAGGTACTGTTTTATGTGCCTGGCTTAGTGTTTCTAACATAATGTGTTCCATGTTTATTTCTGTTAGCACAGCTGGCAAGATTCTATCATCTATCGGCAAAGCTGAATATTGTTTTGTTACCCATATACACTGAATTTTCTTCAGCCATTCATGTGCTGATGGCATCTTGAATATTATAAAAGTGTCACAATGAGTATGAGTGAGATAGATATCTCTGTAATAAAGTGAGCTCACTTAATTTGGACATAAAAATTCTGAACATCACTAATCACCATGAAAATGCTAATCAAAAATTCAGTTAGGTAAAACCTTAGTCTAGTAAGAAAAGTCTATATGAAAATAGTCAAACAAACAGGAGCTAGTGAGAATGTAGAGAAAAGAGTCTGTGGAACTATGGGAGGGAATGTAATTTAGCACTGATAATATGGAAAACAATTTTGAAAATGCTTAAAAACTTAAAAATCCAGATATTAAGTATGGTTTTTATCCTCAAAAAGTAACCCTGGTACTATTTCTGCTTTCTTACTTTAAACTTTAGAGCCAGATTCACTCAAATGGCTAAAGGTGATTTTTATGTTTAGAAGGAATATCTTGCTTTTTACCTAATGTGAATGTTTCAAACATGCCTATATTTGCTCACTGTACACTGTACTTACTGTATGGATGGTTGGAATGTAATTGACCTGAATTTGAATCCCAGTTCTGCAACTAACCAAGAAAGATCAATTGAGGAAAACTAATCTTTCTAGGTCAGATATCCCTCAACTGTTAATGGAGTTACACACTACACTTTGTTAGATTCGATGTAAATTTGAAGTGAAAATTTTCATGTAAAGTGCATCAGATGACCATATGAGCCCAAGAAATATTAGTTATTACTGTCATCACTGCCCTTATCAACTTCACAAAATTTTATTCATTTTTCCTTAATATGTTGTTAGGTGATGATGTAGACAAATAGTTGTTTGATGATTTCAATTCTTAAATTATATTAGATTAATGTAAAATCAATAATTTGAAAAATATGTTCTATACGCTACATTTAACAGTCTTCAGGCCTATCTATATAGTTGTAAATATACATTCCACAACATAGAAAAACTTTGATGTACCCTAAAAGAAATGACGTCCAGTGGCAAAAAGCTACGTATTGTATAATGGTATAGTGAGAAATATCCCAAGAGGGCAAACACAGATATGAAAAACAGATTAGCAACTGTCAGGGGTAAGAGACAGCATATTGCACTGTATGTGATTGCTAACTTGGTACAGTGTTTCTTTAGGAGGTATCAAAATATTTTAGAACTACATAGTAAGAAAGGTTCCTTAAGGGTTTAAAAAAAGAGCACAGAACTGTAGAATGCTCAAAATGAGACCAATAAAGACAAGAAGTATACTAGAGGAAGAACTGATTTTTGGAGATATTGGTATTTTCAATTGAAACAAAGAAACAAAAAAGCAATTTTTTGTTTCTTTGTTTCTTTTTGTATCTGTAATTCTGGATAATTTTGGATAGTTAAGAAGGGCTGATTTGTGGAGATTCTATCCTAGTCAGCAGCCACATTGTTCCAAGGCAAAAATTAATCAGTGAAGTATGAATTTCTCAAGAGAAAAGGCACCAGAGTAGGGGTACTTTTCCTGTTTTTCCAGCATCCAGGAAAGTTACATATTGGGTAAGCTTGGCTAACCAGTTAGAAATAGCAGACTATTGTGTTGTTACTAATATCCTTAAATATTTTAGCACATTAACCTTTCTTCTTAATTCAGCATGTTTCTGGAAGCTCAAATGCCTAGTAGGAATAATAGGATAGCCAATCAGAGCACAAGTTCTAAGGCAATGTAAATCTAAAAAGTGGCTAATTTCTGATTGTTATTAACCATTTGGGCAACACATCATTGTTCACTGCATATGCTCTATATTAATTATTTGTTTCAAAGTAACTCACAATTCAATTTTAAAGCAACACACAGTACTAAATGGTACTATTTATAGGCACTGGGTTTAATGATACACACTGCAAATAAGAAAGCATACACAAACACACATTTTCTCAGTTTACATGGAACCTCAGCTGGGAGAGTGTTTCCTAATTCACTCTGATTGCTGGAAGATTGTCTTTCTTATAGTTGGGAGGATCTTAGTTTTTCCTTGCTGTCAGTTTGAGGCAATGATAATTCTGAAGTGAATTTTGCTCATGTCTTCTAAAATTGTGATTCTTCAAACCTAGCAAAAGTGGAAAACTGTGTTTGCTGGCAAGACAGAATTGTGTCAAATCAGTGATATCAGCACACTGATTTTGGTATCTTCTCTATATGTCAAACATGTTGCCGGTATTGTCATACCTTACTCCAGGTTGTTACCTAAGAGAGACACTTGTATGAATTTGTTACCATTCTGGAGGCTGGGTACTCTGTGGTTAAAGTGCACACATCTGGTAAAAGCCTTGTTACTGTGCCACCACATACCAAAAAGCAAAGGAAGTATGTGAGAGAGGAAGAAAGAGTAAGAAAGGGCAAAGTTTGCACTTGTGTGTCTATACATGTATGCAATCATCATGAGAGTACACTTGTGCACATGTGGAGGTCAGAGACCAACACTGTGGTATCCTCCTTTATCATTTTACACTATTTTAACTGAACCCAGAGATCACTGGCCAGCTAGATGAGCTGGAAAAGTGGTTTGGGGGATTCTTCTGTCTCTGTCCACCTGTGTACCAGGGTTATACACCACCATGCCTGGCTTTGTATATGTGAGCTGAAGACCTAAATTAGAACCTTTAGGTTTGTACAACAAAGCCATATCCTTTGCCAATGAGATTACTTTTATAAACAACCCACTTGAGATAATAGCAATTATAAACCAGTTTTTGGGAGGACAATCCATATAAGAGAACAGAACCCTCATGAATAAATCACTTTTTAAAAGCATTACTTACCAACATGGTTTCATTGATGATTAAATTTTCCACATGAGATCATTAAGGGGTACATTAAAAACTATATCACTCCAGCACTCAAAGGAAATATGATCACATAAAAATGTCAATTTGGCAAACAAGGATTGTGAAGCCTGAATCTGCTTGCCTAAATCTGGTGAGTTTTTCATGGAATTTTAATGATTACTTTGGGAAGCATTTATTGAATTATCATAAAACTTTATATTAGTGAAGAGGGTAGACACAATTTTTTATGTGTGCCTTTTCAAATTCTTCACCATAGAAAACTAGCCTATGAGAACTTTTTGAAATTCTGGCCATGTTTTTTCTTTATCTTAACAATCACAAGTTAATTCTGGCTCTGTCTTCAGCTTTGCCCAGACCTTTATTGGAATGTGGAGTCTATTTTGAGGATGTGCAATTTAAGCAAGGTGTAGTAATATGCCCAGAGGAAAACAAGAATGATTAAAGGGACAGAAAGTAAATTCTGCAAGAAAAAGTAGGAAGATTATAGTTACTTATTTCAACAGAGATGATGTTAACAAAATGGTAAGATTATTAATAATAATCCCTTATGTGTTGAGCTAATTCTTTCTTTTATACTTTCATGGGAAAGCTATTAAATCCCAAGTATTGGATTTAAATTTTGTCAGCATGGTGTGTTTGGTTCTTTCTATCAGGAGAAATGACAAATGTTTCATAGGTACTATACATATCTCAATGCCTCTTTAGGTTGTTTTTAGGTATACTTCTGTGATAAGAAGAAAAAAGACTTAAGAGCATCTATTTTTAAAATTACTTTTTGATTGATGTACACTCATTGCATCATGCAACAAATGCAAATTGAGATTTCCTTTCATTAAATTCATTTTAAAATGATATAAAACCATGGGAATTGTACATATTTATGAAGTATTATGTGGTGTTTCAACATACATACACATTGGATAATGTTTGAAACACCTTATATTCATATATTTCCTCAGGATTTATTATTTGTGGTGAAACTTCCACAAATATTCAAAGTATTTTGAAGAAAAAGTACATTATTGTAATCTGTACTCACTATATTGTGTGAATGCACATCATAATTTTTCTGTGTAACTAAAATTCTGTCCCCACTGATTAAACTTTCCTACCCTCCCTCTTCTTGTTGTTCTAAAGTCTCTTGTATGCATTGTTCTACTGTAAACTTTTATGATATCAGCATTTTTTCTATCTTCCACTTGATGAGTAATGACACATATTACTTCTCTTTCTGTGACTGACTTATGTCACTTAACATAATGATCTCTATTTCTATCCATGCTGTCACAAATGACAGGATGTAGTTCTTTTTATGGTTGAATTAGTAATCCATTGTGTGATGATTGTGTGAAAAGAACATGTACTAAAATCTGTATTAAAAGAAAATCAAGCTCTTTTTAACATTCCAAAAATAAGCACAGCTTTATTAAAATTCTTTCCTTGTTCTGAGTCTGAATTATTGGAGTATATTTGTATTATCTTCAGGATCTTGTGTTAGAGGAAGAGCCATACATGTAAGTAGAATTACCATGAAAAATGGTATCCAAAATGAATCATTTTGAATAGCGAAAAATTAAATTAATCATAAATATAGGATAACATTGCAGAAACTAGACCTTTCACAGACAAACTGAAACACATGTTCATTAAGACTAAAAACAGTGACAGGCAACAATTAAAAGAATGAGTGGGAGTTAATTGTTCATTATTTTCTGGTCCCTGGAAAGCTAGAGAATATGGAGATTTTGGTTAGATTTCATGTTCTAAGGTATCACTATACTCATAGCATCTAAATTAGTACAAAATAACAATGGTGAAAATTTGATGTGAGTTAGCATTTTTCTAGGTGGTTTCTGATGACTGATGTACTTAAACATGCATGGTGATACATATCTGTAATGCCACCTGAAAGGACCAAGCAGATGCGATAATAGGCTGCTTAGTCTTCTCTCAGAGATCAGGCCTCAATTTCAGTTTCCTGAGACTTAAGCAAGCAGTTTCTGGGAGGGCCATGAATAAAAGACATAGTCCTTGCACTAGCTCCCTTTCTGCACGTACTCTGACTGCTCAAAGTTCAGCCAGCTGTTTACTGTCTGGGACCCCTCACCAACTTAGAGCTATGTGCGTGAGTCAAGGACAGAGCCTGGGCCTCTGAGTCAGCCCCCACAGTCAGCACGTGCTAGGCCAGCCAGCCCCCATGGCAGCTCAAGGACAGAGCCTGGGACTTATCCCAGACTGCCCCCAAAATGATAATTGTAACCCCCAACCAGTAAATTCAAAGGTTACATACCCTCACCCAATTAAAAGAGAACAGAGATCTTCAAAAACAAAAATAAACCAATCTGAGTTGCACCTGTGCCAAACCCCCAACCCCCCCACAACCGCCCTGAAGGCTTGTGGTTTTTGCCTTCAAATAGCTAGCCTCACAAAGAAAGAGCAACTCCTCCCTGCCTCACTGTATTGGGTGTAAGAATGAGTTCCCTGCCTAGGCTTGTATTTATAGAATAAACCTTGCTGTTGCATTCTGGACATCCTCGGTCTTCAGTGGTCTCTTTGGGGTCACAATCTGGGCATAATACTACCTACTCAGGGGGCTAACACAGGACTGATACAAATTCAAGGCCTGCCTAGTCAACTAACTATTTTCTTTCTAAAATATTTTTTTTGAGATTATAATTTGAATACAATGTTTCTACCTTCCCTTACCTCCTCACAAACCCTCCCATGTAACTCTCTTTGATACCCTTCAAATTATGGACTCCTTTCTTCACTAATTATAATTTCATGAATATACATCTATATTCCTAAATATAACCACTTCACTCCATATAATGATACTTTGTAGGCATGTTTTTAGGGCTGTCTTTGGGGAACTGAACAATCAGTTGGTGTGTTCTTTCCTGGGAAAGTCCACCTCTCCCATTTCCAGTTTTCCTCAGTTAACTGTAATTAATAGTTGTGTAGGGATAGGCTTCAGGGGATTTTTTTTCTGTCCATTTGGTTATATTCACTGATGCTATCTTTGTTCATCTCACATTTTGGAAGTCATGTTGTGAGAATTTATGGGTGTAGAGTTTGACATTATCAGGAGATTCATTCTCACAGCAAATACCCTGATCCTCTGGCTCTACAATCCCATTCTCTTGCACAGTGTTTCCTGAGCCTTAGGTATGGGAGTGTTTTACATATATATCGTTTGAGACTGGGCACAGCAGCTCTACATTTGGAATTTTACCTAAAAAAGCAAGTGGGAGAGGCTGGAGCTGCAGTTCCATAGTAAAACCCTTGCCTACCAAGTCCAACATCTTTTTCAAAACCCTCTCACTTTGAATTATTAACAAGTGCTTCTTACTATCTTTTCAGTTTCCTTATATAAAGGAATTTGTATAAGCTTTTGTAGCACCCACATCCTCTCTCATCTCTCTCATTTCTTTTTTTTTTTTTTATAAGTTTTTATCTTCCTACTTAATTATCCCTCCCTACTTATTTGTCTCTGGCTACCTTCTTACTCTCCTCCTTCCTTTCTTCTGTATTCCCTATTTTGTCTTCTGTCTCTTTAGTCTTTATTTTCTCTTGTGTAATATTTTGCATTTTTATTCCACAGTATACGTAAAAAAATTCTACTGCTTGAAAGGGATGTGTGATCACATAGATTTAATGGTTACTAAGGCATTTTATAGTCTTCAAATATTTCAAGAAATTTTTTTCTGTTTCAGAATAGGTACTTTGACTCAATTATCACCATGTTATAACAGAGAAAAAATAATGTGTGAGAGATTACCCCTAAGTATAAGGAATGCACAACTTTTTTGTGGGTCTCACTTTTTTATTCTTTTAATTATTATTTTATTTTGTAATTAATTTAATTTTACATATCAGCCACAGGTTCCCCTGTCCTCCCTCCTCCTACCCCCTTGCCTTCCCCCCCAATCCACCCATCATTCCCACTTAATGTCATCTATATGATAAGAAAATCTTATATATAATGATGTCACAGGAAAGATGACCTTAGATTAGTGTCTTCTAGAGAAAAATTATAAGTAATTTGTATTTCCTTAGGCTACACATTTTACATGTACTCCCTTCTCTTTTGCTCATCTGTGTTGTGGTATATTATTTTAACTATGTAAAGATGTATTATATTTTCTTATGCTCCAGAATATTACTTTAACTGTGCAAAGGTGTGTTACATTTGTTTATGCTGCACGTGTTTAATGATGTAAGGATATATTACATTTGTTTGTGCTGCATTTCTTTAATCATGAAAAGATGTGTTGCATTTGTTTCACCTTGCCTGCCTAAGGCACCTGGTTGGTTTAATAAAGAGCTGAGTGGTCAATATCTGGGCAGAGAAATATTAGGCTGGGCTGGTGGGAGAGGGAATAAGTAGTAAGAGAAATCTAGTATGGAGAGGAAGAGAGAAGAGAAGGAGAAGAGAGAAAAGAACAAGGGAGACACCCAGGGCCACCTAGTCAGCCACCAGCCAGCAGAAGTAAGATATACAGAAAGAAAGAAAAGTAAAAGGACCCAAGATCAAAGATAGATAAAGAGAAACAGGTTAATTTATGTTAATAGAGCTAGCCAGAATCGAGCTAAGCTAAAGATGAGCACTCAAAACTAGTAAGTCAACATGTCATGATTTGGGAGCTGGTTGGTGGCTCAAAGGAAAAAGCCTGGTACAAATCTCACAATTGGAAAATGTACCTAATTGCCCTATTAAGTATTTATTCCTCTATTTAGACATAGGGCTGGGATTTATAACACTTATCAAGTTCTTTGAAATGATGTAGTCACATGTGTTTTTCTCTCACTAAAATGTTGTTTACCTAGGCATACATGCATAACTAGGAATGTATGATTAAGCTTTCTAAATCTGTAGGCAACATTTTATGTATTTGAATGTATATTCATTTTTAGACAGATTAAATAGTTTTCATTAGAATTTTATAACTAGAAATATCTATAAGATGTCTGCAACTGTGCTTCAACTTTTGAACAGATAACTGGCAAACCTTAAAAGTCTTAGATTCAGCTTTACCACTTTTAGAGTGTGTCATATGAGATATATTGTGACTTCTCTGATACAATCAATGTTTTGCTAAGTATTTTTGAAAGACATAGAATTGCTACATAAATGAAAATTTCTGAATCATGGAAAAAATCGGGGAATTTCTTATCCCTAAAAACTATATTTCTGTCTGTGGGCTAAGGGAAACTACAGCCAGCTTAATATATAATCCTAGATGTTGAGGTACATTTTTATTTGTTCAGGACAAAATGAAAATATATATTAAATTTTTCGTCAAGCAAACATGAAACAAAAAGCAGTTTCTTTTTCCACCCAGCAAGCACTCATTCCTAGTTTATTACCATTTGTTGTAATTAAATATTATAAATATGATGGGATGACTATTTCAGATGCTGGTATATAAAGCTATGGTACATTTTTAATTCTCATAAGATTTTCTTTTTCTCTTGATTTTTATAATAAAGGATTTTCTCAATATGATAGAAATGTTAAAGGCATGGTTAAGATGTTTCCTACAAAGTTGAGTGGATTTTTATGAAAGAGCCCTTGAATAGGAAATTATTTGGGTCTTTGGTAAGCTTCAGTTATTCACTATCATAAAATGTACTTTCAAGGGTTATATATTATTATTTCGTGGTTTATTATAATCTTTATTGGTTGCAGTAAACTGAGAGAAGTTTTGGTGTCACACACTATGCCCTATTGAAGATTAATATGCACATATATGGAAATGATATTGCAGTTTATATGAGATTAGACTGAATTATGAGCATAATCTATGTAATATTGATTTGTCCCCATCAGTGGTTCTGAAAAAATTTAGTTATTTTAAATATTATTGTGTTCCTACTCTGGATGATTTATATGTGCTTAAGCTATGCATATTTAACTAATGAATGTGTATTACGAGTATGTGCAAAAGTGAGTAAAATGCTTTTAAGAAATTAATGTATTAGAAGTGTAAGAACCAGAGAATATAAGACATATAGAATGTGTAAAATCAGCTCATAAACCCAATTATAGTCCTATGACCTGCAGGATATTATAAAGCAGAGACAGCTTTTCAAGTTATACTTAGAAAATATCCTCTTTAAAACACCACGGAGGAAAAGAGTTCATTTTAATCCTGCCAAATATGGCATCTACTCACATTTAATAGCATAGAGACTTCTGGGATATATCAATTCAGAGGTTTGCAAACAATTTCACATAGAGAACTAATGTGTTTTGTGTCATACTTTTTCAGTTCTTCTCTGATATTTGTAATATTTACATTCAATATGCAATTAGTTCTGTGCTCCCATGAAATAAAGCTAAATATAACACATCCTAATCTTGTAGAAGAAAAATTGTATGAACCAATACAAAATTCTTTTTCTGTGTGTGAATAAAAATACATAGATTTTTATGGATAAAATCAGGCAATGAAAACGTCAGATATGAACATTTCTGTAATGCACATTAAGGTTAAGATGTCAGATTGTTCTGATTCAAACAAAGAGGAAAGAAATGAATTTGCCACTATTAAGAATAATGGTGTATACTAATTTTAAACTTGATATTTTACCACGTAGCTGACATGTATTGACAATGAAAACAACCAAAGAAGAAAGTGATGATATAAAATTTAATGCTCTTTTAGTGAGCAGTGAATCTTACCATGCAAAAGTATGAGAGGAATTCTAGAGGAAAAGTTGGTTGTGACATTTTCACTCTGTTTGAAAAATGGAAATTGGGATGATCTACCCACTCTGTGTTTCTTATTGCTTAAGGGTTAGGTCAAAAATTAAAACTAAGAAAGTTAATTTTTTGGTGGACATGTAGCCATCTACCTTAGCATAAATGGAGTCCTGCATTCAATAATAAGTACCTCAAAAAAGGAAGTAAGTAAGAGAGGGAGGAAAAAAAGGAAGGAAATAATATTAAATGTCATGAAAAAAGACATATAAAAAGAGATGCTGCTAGGAAAATAACTAAAATGTAACGGGACAATAAGTTGCAGAAAATTGAAATTGGATTTTTCAGGATAAGGATTGCAATTGTGAGACCAAACCAACAGAATTTTCATATCTGTGTTAGGTGGAATCTTAGAATCAGTGGGTAACTATTGTAGTGTCTATAAAAGTAACCAGCAACCTATGGTAGCCTCATATGTACGTTGGATTACAAGGTAGAGAGTCATCATATGAATCAACATTCCTCAAAAAAGCCAGACCAATATAACATTAATATATATTTGGCTCATGTATTTACAAAGGCTGGAAAACCCAACTTCTGCAAGGTAACACAGCAGATTGGAGACTGGATACCCAGGAAAGACAATGGAAAAGTTTTATTTTTTCTTTAAAAATATATAATACACAAAATATTTTTTTCTAAAATACATTCTGATCATTGTTTCCCCTCCTCCAACTTCTCCCAGGTCCTTCTCACCTCCTAATCTACCCAAATTCACACCCTTTCTTTCTTTAGAAAACAGACAAAAAATCCCAAAAAAAACCCAATAAAAAATAAAATGTTTTATTTTTAATATTGTCTGCCATAGATGCAGGAAGGGTTCTTTGTACATAAGTAGCCCGAGTTCAGAGTTCAGCCAACTAGAAAATCTCTTGCTCTGGGAAAGCAGATCCTTTCCTTATACTCTAGATATTCATCTGACAGAATATGACTATCATTACGTAGGACAATCTAATTCACCCAAATTCACTTATGTAAGTGTTAATTTCATCCTAAAAATTCTCACATACCATCTAGAATAACACACTGGATAACCCAAGATCAAGAAATATTTATCATCACAGTAGGGAAAATGAAGAGAGAATTGTTTTTAAAATCATTGCCTGCTTGTTTTTGAGACCTTAGATTTGATATAACATATGTTTATTCCACTCTAATCTGAGAACCACACTAGGCTCCCTCCTAAAACTCATATGAGCTATGGTTAGAGCCTTTAAAGATAAAAAATGGACTTTTCACTTGAAAAGCATTAATAAATCTTATTTGTGGAATTTAAGAGTTGGAATAAGCCTGATGAGGCACAAAGATTTAATGTAATGTAATGCAGAACTCCAAAATTTGCTTCTTTAGCAGCTTTCCAAAGTCTATTGCTAATGCAATTTTGCTGGTATCACTATGACTTGCTGGAAATGCTTGATTTAACTATGAGGGATTTTCCTAGTTCTTTTCTATGCTTCCCCTTTGGCTATGTGTGAGATTTTCTTCAACTGTAGGATTACAACATTTTAGCTTGACTTAGAGTGAATATGAACCATTAATAAAATCATTTTATTGCTTTGTTCATTGCTTCACTTATGCAATTGAGGTAGTGTGTATATGCTATAGGGATGTAAATAAACCATTGTATTAGTAATACTTTATCAACAGAAGCATGAACTTAAAATATTATGATCATATTCAATTTTATTATTAGAAATAGATTTTTAATAATTCTAAAAATAAAATTTGGCATTCTTACTCCTGACTATAGATACAATGTGACCAACTAGCCTTCTAACAATATGACTTTTCCAGCACTATGAAATGTATCCTCTCTCAGTATAAAGCAAAAAGAAACTTAGTTTCTTAAATTTATCCTTGTCAAAAGTTTTATCATTGCAATAAGGAATGTAACTCCTATAGAACACTGGTACTGACAAGTGGGGCAGTTGTGATAAACATGAATGTGTGGGTTTTGGGCTTGTGGAAATTGTTTGCAGGACAAATGAGGTAGAGTTTGGAATTTGGGGCTAGAAAAGCCATTGAATGCTTTTCATTTTTCTGATGGGGGACAGGAAGACTAGAAGATTCAGAGAAATACAAGCTGAAGAGGCAAGATTTCAGAGGGCAACCAAGAATCTATAAGGAATTGGCTAGAGGACATTCAGGCTATATTTTGGCAAAGAATATGATTTTGCTACATTCTACCCATTTCTCAAATTAAACAAGGCTGGATTTAAAAGTAAGAAGCTAATGTATTTGGCGGAGGAATTTTCAAGGCAAGTATAATAATTCCATGACATGGTTATTATTCACCACTCTTAAGCAAATCCATAGTAAATAGTGAACAAGGAATGGGGCAGAAAGTATGTATATAATGAGAGGTTTATCAATGAAAATAACTCAAACAAGTTGAAAACTACAGCCAATGCCTGTACTGACAAAGAGGTTACAATTGTACAGTTGTGTTTTACAGATGCTGTGTATAGTACTGCTACATAGGAAAGTGACTTTACAGCAAGACCCCACCCATCAAAGATTCTAAACTGTCAAAATGCAAACTCATCTGAAAGGAAAGATTCCATGCACCTGGAAAGCAATTGTCTAAGAAAGCTTATCCACAGGATCAGTTCACAGAAGCTTCTGCACCTTTCTGGCCAAGGAAGCCAGGCTCCATACCAAGCTAAGAGGAGAATTTAGCAGCATCATGTATGTAACACTGCTTTCATAAATGTGAAAGATACCATATTGAGGGACTCATGGACACTTGTTCCACAGTTTCAGAGATTTGCTAAGTCCAGTAAATTTATTTCATAGTACGAGTCCCTTTAAAGTCCCTGAGATGCCTCTGAATGAAACTGTGATGATGATATCAAACTTACAGTGGAGATGGAAGAATGTGTAGATGCTAGAACCATGAGGAAAGCTGCATTCATGGAGCTCAGGAACTTAAGAGAGTAACTGTGTACACTACAGAAAGTATGACTAAAGATGCAGGATTACCTAAGCACATTATAGCACAAATAATTCCACCAGGTTATTAAACATAGAGCTGCTGCATTAGATGTTAGCCCTGTGTGATTTCAGTCTCACTGTAGTGCTCAAAGATAAGAAATTGCTTTGACTCTCAGAGACTTGAGACTTTTCAAAAGTATTGGACCAGCTAATGACAATGGAGACTCCAGAACTTAGAATGAATGAATGAATGAATTTTGCATTATGAAATGAGGTGGATGGTCACCAAGGATGGAAATTTATGGTTTGAATATGAAATGGCCCCCATAGTCTCATGTGTTTGAATACTTGGTTATTGGCACTCTTTGGGGGGTGGTGTGGGTCCTTTGGGAGTTGGAGGCCTTCTGGAAAAAGTGGGTCACTGCGGCTGGGTTTTGTAATATGACCCACTTTTTTTTATTTATTTTCTGTTTCTTGACAGAAGATGCAATGTGACCAGTTGGCCTCCCATTCCTGCTAAGATGAAATAAATCCACTCAAAATTATAGAGCATTTCCTCTTTAAAATGCAGTTTTTTCTTTATTGCAAGCTTTGCATTCTTTGTTTAGATTTTAAACCTTTTGTTTATTAATCATGCAAAGAATATCTTAAAGCCGTAATTAATTCCATTGCCTTTTAGGGTTGAATAAACTTTTTGTTCCAAAATTAGATATCTACTTAATAATTAAATAAAATGAGTAAATATATTGAAGTTTTAACACACACTATTTGAGTCTAAACTACTATTTTTAGTAGTTCAGCAGAATGAAACAACTTGTTTAGTATCTTAAATGGATCCCAACTGATGCAGAATTTAATACATAAAAATTCTTGGCTAATTTTTGGCATAAAAATTATTGGAGTAACCAGCATATTTTTTATTAGATTTAAGAGTCACTACATGATATGAATCCCATATCTGACACTCAAGAACCTAATACTAGAGAGATCACAGTCCTAGGAGAAAACCTAGTACTATTATTCTTTTAAAGGAATATAGGAATAAAATGACTCCTAATGACATAATGCTATACCCATAGATTAGTGTCTCACTCAATTTACATTAGAGAAGCCTCTTTGTACATTATATTAAAATTAACATAGAAACACAGCTGTACAATGTGCAGAATGAAAGACTTTGGAGCACTCTGACCTAAGTGGAATATTTTCATCAACTTGTCCCACCCCTGTCCCCAAAGATTGGAGATCTATGGGAAAGAGCTTCCAGAAAGATTGTTAGAGTCAGAGTTGGTGGATGACTCCAAGGAAAAGTGTCTTCCAGATACAACAGTATTGCTATACAAATGAACCTACAGAGATGAGACTAAATGGGGCCATAGCACTGAGAAGGGGAAGTGCACATGAAGCTCTCTGCAATTGATACCCACTAGCAAAGGAAAATCATTTTTCTCCAATTAAGTTTATTGGGTATATCAACTAAACTTCATTGTGGGTTTCATGCCCATCAGTAGTTGGCTGACACAAAACAAATTTGATGGTATTTGCTTTCATTTTGCTTTGTGTTTAGCATTTTTGTCTTTTGTTTGTTTTGATTTTCATTTTTATGTTTTGTGTTTCTTATTTTCATTTGTGTGTATGTGTTTGTTTATTTTTATTTGAAAGAAAGAGGTTAAAAAAAGCAAATTGTGTGAGTAGCGAGTGCTGGAGCAACTGGAAGCATTTGGGTGGGGAAATACATAATCAAAGTATATTGTATGAACAACTTTTTCAATTACTCAAAACAGAAAAATTAAAGGATGAAAAAATTGACAAAAAATCAGATGGGTAGGAAAGGGGGTTAGATTCTGGAAGAGTTGGGGGAGGACTGGAGACAATGTTCAAAACACATTTTCATGAAACTCAAAGAAATAATAAAAAAATCAATATAAAAATTATTCTAGGCTAGGCACACCAGTTCTATTTTCAGTGAGTTAATTCCTGTGGGATTTAGCTTATTTTCCTGATTGTGGATTTTTGTAAATTAAGTCAACTTTATTCAATTTCTCTTTTGTGTGAATTCACTTCTCTTTCCCTCTGGTAAACTATCATATAGTATAAAACCAAAAGGATAAAACCACTACACTCTTGGTCTTCCCAAACTGTAGAACTTCAGCAGAAAATAAAACTTCATTTATTATAAATGATATATTGGTGTAATTACTAAGGCCACTCCAAGTAGTTAAAAGGAAGATGTATTTAGTGGGTAACTTACAAATGAAGGGATAGGTAGGGAGCGGGTTCTGGAAAAGACGCAGCACAGTCCGGCTGTGTTCTCTGGAGAACTCTCCTCGGTCTACCTCTCGCATCCAGGTCCAGGAAACAAGAGAGCACCGCGTGTCGCAATCTCAGGTCTTCAGGCCCTCCCTTGGCCCTGCCTTGTAGGCGCGATAGTTACCGAAGCCGCAATGGGGGTTGGAACTTCCAGACCAAAGCTGGAATGGCTACCCCCTACAATGATATCATATCAGATAATCTGTTGCAGCAACAAAGCAAAACTAAAGTAATAATTGCTGTGATTTTGTTTCAAAGTGAAATATAGGTAAACATTAAACTATGTGAAAGCTATCAGGCAATAGTTTGAAAAACAATATACTAAAAGTGAATTAAATTTTCTAATACCACCATGGTAAAATTACATTTATAAAATTATTTTCATAACTTCAGGGTATTTATCATTAATATTGTAGTGGTTTGAATGCGATATAACCTTCATATGCTCATGTATTTGAATTCTTGGACCCCAGTTACTAATTCTTTTTGAGGAGATTACATAACATTTAGGAGGTGGGGATTTGCTAGAGGATGTATGTCACTGGGTTTAAGCTTGGAGACTTTCTAAACTCACCACAGTTTTAGTTCAGTTCTTTGATAATTCCTTGTGGATGGGAATATGATCTAGTAGCTTCATTCTCAGGCAGCCTGCTGCAATGCTTCCTCTCTTGTGAAATTTCCCTCTAGAAACATAAACCATAATTAATTTTCCTTTTATAAGTTGACTTGGTCATGGTGTTTTATTATAGAAACCAGAAGTAACAAACACAATTATGTATAATAGGGAAATGTTCAACATCTAGAGAGGTTTTAAATAGCATTGGAACATTATCTCAGGAGAGATCATCAATTGAAATGTACTTTTGGTATGTGAAATGGTTAACTAGACTTAGCATTTTTTATTGTGTTGTCATAAATGAAAAAGATGAAGAAGCTATTACAACCTGGATTATGTTCCCCAGAATATACAAAAGTTTAGATGTTCTTACATATTTTCCATTTTAGAATCAGATTTTGAATAAAGTTATATAAATTTCCCCTCATATCATCCTTTAATATCTCTGTAAAAGTGCTTGCCATCCAATCTTTGATGATAAAAATATACATGAAAAATATAAAATACTTCATTTTAATTTTTGTTCTTTAAAAATGAGTGTATACAAGATACTCAAATCTCTTTTCCTCAAGGAACTGTAAAAAAGAATAAAACAAATGTAAAACTGATAGATGGAAATTTAGCATAAAATAATAAAATAGGAACTAGCATACAAATTGTCTACAAAATAGAGTTGACTTTTCAAGAAAGATCAACAAAATTAGTAAATCCTTAGCCAGACTAAAAGAGAAAATATTCCTATAAAGTCAGAGATGAATAAGGTAGCCTTTCATATATTAGAAACACAAATGATCATTCGAGACATATCTGAACAAATATATGCCAAAACATTCTTGGCAACCTAAAAATAATTGACAAATTGGTAGACACTCACACCTTACCAAAACGATTTCTAAAGAATTAGAAATCAGGCTGGGTTCATAAGATGGCTCTGAAGGTGAAGATATCTGATGACCTGACTTTGCACCTGGGACCCATATACTGGAAAGAGAAGATGAATTACTTTAAGCTGTCCTCTGATATCCACTTGTGTACTATGGTACACAAACACACACACAAGGGGGGGACTAAATTAATACATAAAAATGTTAAAAAATTGAAAACTTGAAGGATCAGTAATGAATCAACTTATTCAAGCAGTAATAAATTGTTTCCCTATTAAAAAAAAACATGGGACTGTTGAATTATAAAGTTATATTATTATAAGTTATAAGGTCATTTTAAGAAATGACTTTAATTGTTCTTAGGTTATTCTAACATATTTAAAATGACTGGTGTTTTCAACTCAAACCCCTTGATGAATATAAACTGAAAGATCTTCAACAAAATTCTGACACTCAAACCCAATAAGATATTAACAAGATTAGTATTGTGAGGAAAGACCTCACTAATAGAGATCTTGCCTAATATGCACAATCACAAAAGATTAATTCAAAACATGCAGAAATACATTTGACAAAAATCAGCATTTATTTAGATAAAAATGTTGAACAATGTAGGATGAATGTATCTCCATATAATTAAGACAGTATAAAACAATCCATACTGAATATGATGGTTAATCTTTGTTGTCGACTTGACATGCCTGGGCAGAGAGAATTGGAGTATTGTATCCATCAGATTGTACTGTGGTTACATCTTTAGGAGCATCTTCTTGTTTAATGATTAAATGTGGGAGGAACCAGACCAGTGTGAGTGATACCAAACTTGGGTAGGAGGTTCTGGGATACATAAGAATGCATGCTTAATAAACCATGAGAGTAAACCAATAAACATTTTCCCTCCAGGGTCTCTGCTTCCTGCCTCCAGGACCCTGCTTGCATTCCTGCCTGGGCTTTAAGCCAAATAAACCTTTTCCTCCCAATATCTTGTTTGCTCATTGTTCAATGACAGCAACAAATCCAAACTTAATATGCTGACTGAGGAAAAGCTGGAGATTTCCTCCTGAGATTTAGAACAGGAAAACAACTTTTATTTTCAAGTTTGTTCATCACAGTCCTCCAAATTCTAATCTAATACTCTAAGAGAATTAGAATTGGAAAGGTTAAATTGTCACTTTGTATAGATAACATGGTTTTATACATAGAAAACACAAATCACAAAACTAAAAAAAAAAATCTAATAGTTTCAGAAAACTCCAAGACACTGAGTGAACATTAAAAAATCCTTAGTTACTAAGTCAGCTGAAAAGGAAGTCAACAAAGTAATTTATTTACAATGCATACAAAAAAATCAGAACATAAGCTTTAAAAAGGAAGGAAATGACGTCTAAAATAAAAATTATAAAACGTTGATAAAAAATTGACAAACACATGAAGAAATGGAAATATATGCCCATGTTCAAAGATTAGAAGAATCAGTATTGTAAAATAATCCTGATACTCACAGCAATCTATAGGTTAAGCGCAATCCTTGTCAGGATTAAAATGCCATTCATTGAAGAAATTTTTTAAAAAAAAAAGTTTCTAAGAGAAACACCCAAACTCCTAAGTAGCCCAAACTGTTTTAAAAATTATTTTTATTTCATGTATTTTGGTGTTTTACATGTGCATATGCGTGTTCAACACATGTGTACAGTGCCTGCAGGGACCAGAAGAGGGTAATGGATTCTCTAGAACTGGAGTTATAGACGGTTATTAGATATAATGTGCACGCTTGGATGAAAACCTGGATCTCCTGCAAGAACAAGTGCTTTTAACTGCTGAGCCATTTCTCCATTCTGACTCAAACTTTCTTAAGCAAAATAAGGTAGGAGATGATACAGTGCCTGAGTTCAAACTATAGAACATTGATAACTTAATTAAATCAGCCTTCTATTGATACAAAGATAAATAAAATTCACACACTAGTGTTGCTAGAGTTTTTCTGGTCTTGCCTGGCCCAAAGTCAGGACAAATCTCTTTAATCCGCCAGTCCCACAGCAGCTCAGACCCAACCAAGTAAACACAAAGACTTATAATGCTTACAAACTGTATGGCCGTGGCAGGCTTCTTGCTAACTGTTCTTATATCTTAAATTAATCCATTTCCATAAATCTATACCTTGCCACGTGGTTCATGGCTTACTGGCATCTTCACATGCTGCTTGTCATGGCAGTGGATGGCAGTGTCTCTCTCCGCCTTCCTGTTCTCTCAATTCTCCTCTCTGTTGGTCCCGCCTATACTTCCTGCCTGGCCACTGGCCAATCAGTGTTTTATTTATTGACCAATCAGAGCAATTTGACATACAGACCATCCCACAGCACTTCCCCTTTTCTTTTCTTTTCTTTTTTTTTTTTAAAGAGGAAGGTTTTAACTTTTCCACATCTCCAAAGCCAGC
Source organism: Peromyscus nudipes (assembly GCA_902168325.1). Lineage (NCBI taxonomy): Eukaryota > Metazoa > Chordata > Mammalia > Rodentia > Cricetidae > Peromyscus > Peromyscus nudipes. Next base: position 48,055 of record CABHPH010146334.1, read on the forward strand.
TTGGTTTATTTGGGAATTTGGGCATAGCTTCTCTTACTACTTCCTGCTGGAGTGGGGTGCTGTATCTTATGGGGACACAAAGAAAATTTTAGGATTATGGAGTAGTCCATGAGAGTGTATCGTCTGAGCCAATTGCCTTGAATCCGATCTGGATGTTGGATTTTCTGGGCCATGGTGTCATCAGAGACCTTTCAGGGGGTCTTGGCTGGTCAAACCTGATGTATCTTAATCTGGAACAAATCCATAGGCTCTGGCTTTCTGTGGAAACAAAAGCAGAGCCTCCTTTCCAAAGCAACATATCCTTACATCCAAATTTTAAAGTCAAAGTACCAAAATATACATTTTGACATAACTCAACAGCTTTTGCAATCAAATGTTTTTCTTCAGTTACACATATCAAAGAGAACATAATCCAGATTCTCTGTGTGGTAGCCATCTTTATGTGGCTTATTTTTTATATTACCTTTAGCCTATTGCTTTAAACTGCAGCATTCTAAGACTGAAAAGGCGCTGTTACTGCTGGCTCCACCCACTTCAGCTTCCCAACATGGTGGTGGTACGTTTTCTGCCAGCTCTGGGAGACATCAACTCTCAGAAATAGTGGGTCTATGCTTCTATCAAAGTATTGTGTAGCCCAGAAACCTCTTTTTGTTTTGTACTAGCAAAGGCTAAATCCACCACACACCTTAATGTGCCACTTGAAGAGGCCTCATTCCCGCCATACTGAAGGTCAAGCGCACATGCCAGGAACCCGCCATAGTAGCTAAAAAAGGCAGGCTGCCACTAACTTGAGAGAAACAACTAGGAACTGTTTTTAGCTCAGTTTTAGAATCTTTTTTCTCAGGTTTTAGGTGGAAACTCTTGCCAACATGTTGGGTGCCATTTGTTGCTAGAGTTTTTCTGGTCCTGCCTGGCCCACAGTCAGGACAAATCTCTCTAATCCACCAGTCCCACAGCAGCTCAGACCCAACCAAGTAAACACACAGACTTATAATGCTTACAAACTGTATGGCCGTGGCAGGTTTCTTGCTAACTGTTCTTATATCTTAAATTAATCCATTTCCACAAATCTATACCTTGCCATGTGGCTTGTGGCTTGCTGGCATCTTCACATGCTGCTTGTCATGGTGGTGGCTGGCAGTGTCTCTCTCCGCCTTCCTGTTCTCTCAATTCTCCTCTCTGTTGGTCCCACCTATACTTCCTGCCTGGCCACTGGCCAATCAGTGTTTTATTTATTTACCAATCAGAGCAATTTGACATACAGACCATCCCACAGCACACTAGAATAGAGAACATAAAAGAAAACACATTCAACTGATCTTAAACTTGTTCAAGTAAAACTTGATATTTGATATAAAAGAATGGAAGTAGAAACCTACCTCTCACCATATAGAAAATTCAATTCATTGATTAAAGACCAAAATTAAAGACCTGAAGTAGGAAACTACTAAAACAAAATATACATAAAATGTTTTACTCTTTTGGAAGAGTAAAGAATTTTCTTAATAAGACCTCAAAAGTAATGGAAACAAAGGCAAACACAGGCAAGTAAAGTTATAATAAACTGAAAATTACTGCACAGTAAACAGAACTCAGAGACAAACTACCAAATAGAAGAAAATATTTGCAGCCTAGTCTACAGAGTGAGATCCAGAACAGGCATCAAAACTATACGGAGAAACTCTGTCTCAAAACAACAACAACAAAGAGACAATTAAAATTGAGGAATATTGGGATTGTGTTGGTCGGTGGCAAAAGTGCTTGCTACGTAAGTGTGGGACCTGAGTTTGGATCCTCAACACCTGCATACAAATCCAGGTGCAACTGCAAGCATCTTTCAATCTGGTACTGGTTAACAGAGACAGGTAGGTCATTGGACCTTGCTGAAAAGCCATTTTAGTAGATCAGTGAAGTCTTAGTTCAGTGAGAGACCCTGTCACACACACACACAGAGCAAACCCCTACACACACACCTTAAAATATAATTTGTTTTTACAACAATGTGAAGCAAACTGGAGATTGATTGAAATAAGATATGCATAGAAATAAAATTACCTCATAACCCCACTCATAGATTAAAACTTAAAATGTTGATGTTCTAAAAATTGGGAATAGAAAGCTAGATGCCAGAGGCTAGAAAAAGTAATGAATAAGGCAATAGGAGGAGTTTTTGTTACTTAGCATTAAATAAATAGAAATATAATCATCTAGTGTTCTACTGCACAGTAGTACAAATATAGAAAACAACAATGTGTGATATGTTTTAAACTATAATAAAAAACTTTAAATCTTTCTACCATAAGAAAAATAAATTGGTTAGAGCTGGGGAGATGGCTCAGTGTGAAAGCATGAGAACTCAAATTTGAATCCTCAACACTCAAGTAAAAAAACAAGCATGGGTATGCTGTGGGATGTTCTGTATGGCAAATGTGTTGCTCTGATTGGTTAGTAAATAAAACACTGATTAGCCAGTAGCCAGACAGGAAGTATAGGCAGGACTAACAGAGAGGAGAATTGAGGGAAGAGGAAGGCAGGGAGGGAGACTGCAGCTGTTGCCAGGACAAGGAAGATGTAAGGTACCAGTAAGCCACGAGCCACGTGTCAAAGTATAGATTAATAGAAATGGGCTAAATATAAGAGTAAGAGCTAGACAATGATAGGCCTGAGCTAATGGCTAAGCAGTTTAAATAATATAAGAGTCTGTGTGTTTTTTTTATAAGTGGGCTCTCAGACTGCCAGGGCTTGGTGGGACCTGGAGAGAAAACTCCCCAGCTACATGGGTATGTGCATTCTTGTAACCTCTGTGTTAGGGAATGAAATAAGATATGCATAGAAATACAATTACCTCATAACCCCACTCATAGACTAAATCTTAAAGTGTTGATGGTCTAAAAATTGGGAATAGAATAATAGATGCCAGAGGAGGCACAGGGGATGGCTTTTTGGATGCCATCCTGATTTGAGGTTCAGTAAGAGACTCTGTGTCAAAGAAATAAGGTTGAGATTGATACAGTAGGATTCATCACATCATCCTCTAGATTCTGAGCATGTTCAGGAGCGTGTGCTTGTGCCACAACCACATCTATCACATGTAAACCACATAGATACACCACCCACACCAGTTTCAAAGAAAACAATTAGTTGGAATGCTGTAAGTACTTTCCATGGTTTTAAAAATACAATGCATACATGTACCATAATATCCTTTGTGCCTGATATATACAATAACATATCTGTTAAAAATTTTAAAATGATAAAGTTATGGTAAGACTGGTTTCAAAATATTGACTTTGGCAGAATTACATGTTTCTTCTTATGTTTCTATATATTTATATATTTCCATAGGATTACTTTTTAGTTTTTTTTATAATTTATTTTATTTTATTTTACAATATAATTCAACTTTACATATCAGTCATAGATCACCCCGTTACCCCTCCTGCCAACCCCCCCACTCCCCGGCCCACCCCCCCATTTCCATCTCCTCCAGGGCAAAGACTCCCCCAAGGATTGAGATCAATCTGGTGGACTCAGCCCAGGCAGGTCTAGTCCCCTCCTCCCAGGCTGAGCCAAGGGTCTCTACTAAGCCCCAGGTTTCAAAGGAAACACAAGGAATGTTCATGATAAATGAAGACCACATGAGAATAAGAAGGAGCAAAGTGCTGGAGAGGCCCACAGAAATCCACAAAGATGCCCCCACAATAGACTGCTGGCAATAGTCGAGAAATAGCCCGATCTGACCTACCCTGGTGATAGGATGGCCAAACACCTTAATTGTCATACTAGAAACCCCATCGAGTGACTGAGAGAACTAGATGCAGATATCCA